>CDFI01105672.1:6102-24497 GCA_000826405.1 Acanthamoeba divionensis | reverse complement strand
ACATTTGATTAAATAAATCAATAAATGAGCTGTCCAATCAAAAGTCAGATAAAGTGTTGGCCAATAGTAAAAAAGTGATGAATGAACCCCCCCACCAGACATTCGTGTGCAATTATGGCCTTTAGTTTTTTTTTTGCAACAACAAAAGCGTTTTCAACACAAACTTGACCAATAAATGTTCTCCGTCCGCTGTGCCCTGGTGCTGGTTTGCACCCTTGCTCTTGCTCTCAGTGGTAATTGGCATTAATGCCCCCCTCTTAACACCAATGTTGCAAACACTAATGGCAGCGCGAAGAAGAATGATCTGTCAATGTTCCCACTCACCCCCATTATGTCATTACAGCGCTTGGTGACAAGTGCGGAGACAAGAGACTTCCCTTTTCGACCTCTCCCTCAGGGTAACTCTCCAGTTCTGCAATGACTCACCTCTGCTCTCACTCACTCCGGAGTACACTGCTCTTATGCGTCTTCTGCACACAGGTTCTGCCCTTATGTATTTGCAGATGGACTTGGCTCTCCTCGTGGCATTGCAGTTGCCTCGAATAATGACATTCTTGTTGTGGAAAGGGATCTCTCTCAGATCACTGGTACACCCTTCTCTGATTCCTTTATTTTCACTGCCATTCAAAAGGGATGGTCCCCAGCAGGACAGCTAATTATTGTAATCATCTGTACAGTTTTGTGGGATGAAAATGGAGATGGAATTTCGAGCCCCAAGGAAAGGGCCACATTAGCCCAAGCTCCAGAGCTTAACCATGCTGTGTATATTCACAAGGGTAGACCTCTCTCTCATAGCTTCTTTGTTTACTTATCCTGCATTTCATCCAAGCATGTAGAAATCTCACCCTGATGTGATGGCTGTTGTATTGCATTGTAGGATTTGTGTATGCTAGCAGTGCCAAGACAGTATACAGGTGGCCTTACAAGGCTGGACTCAGGTCCAACTTGGGTGCTCCTCAAGTTGTCGTTAAGAACATGCCATACTGCTGCGACCATGTAACACGGTAAAGTTGTATTTAACAGACCACAATCTAACGAATTCCAGATTAATCTTATGATACACCATTTTAAGGCATTCAATTACAATTGTTGTTGGCTTTTCTTCTCTGATTTGATCATTCTGTTGTGACAGCACTGTGCTCTTTGATACAGATGGCCTGCTCTATGTGCAAGTAGGAAGCGGAAGCAACGTTGATCCTAACTCCAAGGCCGCCCGCATTAACAGGTGGAACGTCACAGAGATCCCTCAAGATGGATATGACTGGACTACCGGTTCATGACCCTTCCTTGCTACAATGCAATAACCAAACCCTATTGTACTCTTGTTGCCTGTTCTCTTCTCTGCGTTCATGTTTCTGAATCAAACTATGATTTTAGGTCTATTATTTGCTGATGGTCTTAGAAACGAGGTTGGTTTACGTATGGACAGGTACTTTGTCTCATTCTTGGTGGCCAGGAGAGATGAGAGCCAATATATCAATAATCATCTAACCAAGACTCGTTACAGATATGGCCTTATCTGGGGGGTAGAGAATGGCATTGACGACCTCTACAGGGCTGATCTTGGAGGAGATATTCACAACACCAACCCTTCTGAAGAGCTCAACCTCTTCATGCCCAATGCTACTGGTATGCATGTTCGGGTTCCATTGAACAAAGGAAACAATAAGTGGCCTCACGACTTCTCTCTCTAGGTCGTTTCTACGGTTATCCGTACTGCTGGAGTCAGTTCAATCTGACTAACGGTATGCCTAGGGGCACGCAATGGGTACACATCTTACGTCCTTACTTTGATATATATATTCAATATCTCATTGCTTTCTTGCCAATTAACAGACAACGCCAGACTTCATGAAGGATGGCATTCATACGTTAGCTTTTCTTCATCCTTCATTCTTCACATGAAGTTATTCTCCTAATAAGACTCAATCATTTTGTTGGTGCAGGGATGAGTGGTGCAATAACACCAACAACGTTGTAAAGCCCATTCTGAACATGCCACCTCACTATGCACCCTTGGATATCTTCTTTTACAACCAGGCACGGTTGTCTGTTGTGGCTTATATTCTACCAAGGTCTTACTTATAATCCTTCCTTGTTCCATGTAGGTCATGAATAGTTTCCCCTCTGAGTATGATGGTGATGCATTTGTTACAAGCCACGGAAGCTGGGACAGGTAAGAATACCTTTCTACGTCATCAAAAATGGAAACTGGAAAATATAAAACAGATTTGTGGGGTCATCATCATCTTCACATGTGAACTAACGTCAACTCTTCTTTGTAGTGATCCTCCTGTAGGTTTTAGAGTGCTTAGAATCGATTATGAGCATGCCTGGCCAAGCCGCTACGAACCCTTCCTTGCTTATGAAGGACCTGGAGACACGGGTAGACCTAAAACTCAAACACTCAAGCACAGGTTGAGAGTTGGCTAAACCAACTAACAACTATTAATTGCAGGTGATAACTGGCCTCACAGACCTGTGGCATTGAGCCAAGGCAGATGCGTGGACTTTGGCGATTGCTTGTTTGTCACAAGCGACTCCTCTGGGGTAATCATAGCCGTAGGTTATGACTCTGCCTAGGCTGCAGCAGAAGAAATAAATAAGTCGAGTAAGTTCATATAAAAACCAAACCCAATGTTGTGCATTACACTGTCACGTGCCAGCAAGTGATACACTTGAGAGCACTGCTGTAAAAATCTGCTAACCACCACACACCAGTTCACCTGAACCAACTCAAAACAATGTGATGAAATAATCAGCAACGTGTCAATTATTGATAAGGAGTACCACCAGCTCCCATTTGGCTTGACAACCAGTATGTGGTTCACCTTGATCAGCAACACAACAATTTTTGGGAGGAATTGGCCCTTGCCTAAAGTTAMAACATTATTCACACTTTGGGAGCAACTTGCCCAAGACTCAGAAACAGAAATTTATGAAGTGGATACAGCTACTTTTCTATTTTGAACCAAGTGACACAATTCTCTTAATTTGAGGTTTCACACAACTGCCAACCTTCAGTTGTTAAGTTTTGTGTTATTAATTATTTAAAATAAACAGTTGGCACCTTGGCGTAGTGGTAGCGCGTCGCTCTCGTAAAGCGAAGGTCATGGGTTCAATCCCCATAGGTGCCTTTCTTTTTTGAATTATATCAAATTCCATTGGCAGTTGGTTGTTATTATTATGACAGTTGCCTCGTGCTTCTGCAGAAGCTCTTCTCCAGAACTGCTGCGCGGGTTCCTTTCAGAAAGGAACAAGTTCATTTCCCCTTTGCCCTGTCTTCTTGGCTTTTTGCCTTTTTCTGCTTCTTTCATTTCTTTCTTCTTTGCGAAAACAACGAACTAGTTTTATCTCCTCTCTCTCTCCTCTCTTCTTGTTGCATAAACCAAACCCTTTCTCTGCCCAACACCAAGAAATTATTCATTCAGTACACATTTGGGCCCACATACCTGTTCCATTTCTCTTTTCTTTGTTTTCTCACTGAGCCAACATACAAGTGTACTTCTGCCTTACCTTTTGTCACAGATTTCCCACTAACCCCCCCCCCATTTACACTTTCCAGCTGAAGAACTGGCAGTTGGAGTGGACTCACTTGATCAACGAACTAACAGTTTGATGTATGTGCAGGAAAGGCCTTACTCAATAATCATATCCACAATCTTGGGTATTGGATCTTTTTTTTTGATTGTGAACAGTTCACAATGGCGGACTATCGAGAGTGCCAGGCGGATGTGCGTCGATGGGACCGTCTGATGAAGGAACTGCAACCGACCTGCAAAGGCCTTGAAAGAATGAAGCAAAAAACTTTTCTGCAGATAAACTCATCTGGTTATTGCGACTCTCCTCTCTTGCCCTGTCTTTCTTTCTCTTTGCCATCACTCTTACAAACAAATTGCTTATATGTGGCATCAGCAGCAGGAGGCACAAGCATGTATGCAGAATTGGGAGAGAAAGAGTTTAAAGAATTAATGCTCTTGTATAAAGAATTTCAAACACAGCTAGAGAAAATCATTGGGTAAGAAGGACTAATTGTTACTGTTATTGTTACTATTACTATTTCAAACACAACTACAATGCACTGACTACTTATAGAAGAGGAAACATATCCTCTTTTTTGGAGTTCATATAATTACCACTTTCTAATCTCCTTATCATGTACTGATTCTTTTTGTTTTTACCAACCACAACAGCACAGCTACAGAAAGAAGCCAAACACTTAAGCGACGTCGCTCGTTGGAACTAGAAGACAGAACAACAACTTCACAAAAGAAAATTGCTGGTACCTCTCTTGCTCTTTCTACAATAATAACCTGTACCATGATTATTTATGTGGTGTACAACAGTCAGCCAAATAGCTGCCAAATCAAAAAAACCAAGGATTGAGAAGCCTGAAACACCTCCTATGTCTCCTCCTATTGTTCTGTCTGTTAGTCCAGGTAAGTGCATGGCCTTTACTTTATCCTCATTTTATCTCTATAGATGATATTATAATGGCATCATGTGTTGTAATGATTACATTTATGCAATATTTTTTTTTAGAACCGCCAATAATTGGAGATCCTCTGGACAACAACCTTCCCATCTCTAAAGTGTACATTCTCCATTTCATCTCCAATTTGTCGTAAGTTTTGCATGCTTAACTTGCCTACTAATGATCATCTCCTCTCAGTGCTAGGCCTCTTTGTGGAGCTCTCAAGGCCCCACAAGATTACGTCATTCCACCAGGTAACCATTTAAGCTAAATAATTTGAATGACACTATCTTCTGTATTATATGATAGCTGAGCAGTCTTTACTTCTTCTTCTTCTTCCTCCTCCTAAACAGGATCAGCCGTAGCAGCGCGTACCTCAAAGGCGCATAAGAACAAGCCTGCAGAGTGGCTTCTTGCTTCGATTGTTCGGTATCTGAGTGGTAATTGCACAAGCCCTTCCTCCTTGCAACAACGTGGCTGTTAACGAAATGTTCTACATTTTTATGGTACCATCACCATGTAGACAAACAAAAATATGAGGTTGTGGATGCTGACCCCGAAGAGGATCTTTCAAAGAGAAAGTAAGTAACACACTCTTTATCCTTTAGCTTCTCTTCTCTCTTCTCTCTCTTCACTTTCTTCGTCTCTTGGCTTCCATTATTCTTCACATTTCTGTTAACTGGCCTCGGTTTCACCACTCACTTTGTGGTGGGCGTTTCGATGTGTGTCACATATAGACATTACTTATTGCCTCGCAGTGCGCTCATACCTTTACCCACCTCCATCCCCGAGATGTGGGGCAAAGGTATATACTACTACCAACTCGTCCATACTTCTGAAGAACATAATGTAGAACTCATATGCTCTCTCTCTCTCTCTCTTTGCTTACACTCTTGCAAAACCAAAAGGCACACAGTTCAGCAAAGGTGTGACAGTCCTTGCCATGTTTCCCAACACGACTGCTTTCTACCCTGCATCTGTGCAAGTGGGCCCAAGAAGGGTGAGACACCATCCATTCCCATCTCACTAAGAGAAAGAACATCATAATTGGGTCTTGTGTGCTGTGTTGTTGTTTTGTGATGTTTCTTCCTTCTTCAGTCTCAAAGTAATTATTTCTTTTAACTTTATATATATATATAGCGTAAGGACAAGAACTATGTGCTGGTGTTTGAAGATGATGAAGAAGATGGCAAGCGGTGCAAAAGGTATGTCGCCCCGCGGTTTGTTGTCCACTACGACCCATAGTAGCCCGCTGCAACAGCTGTGTGAACAACACAGGATCCCCCCCCCCCGAGATGAAGAAGAAAATGTTATCCTTTTCTTCTTCATCTCTTCAATTTTCACTACATAACAATACAATTCACTTCACTAATTATGCTCAGCCWACAGCACCACAACTTGTGAWGTSYCAAYGTGCAAGAGACAGATTCAACCAAAAACTTKCACTTCTTGGTTCTTTTTTTTTTTGTTGAGCTTTTTTATGTAACATTATTGAAAGGAGGGCTTGGCATCCAACAAACGCCAAGGCATTAAAGTGTAGTGGTAGTATTGTTTTGTGGTGATGTGTGGTGAGATGCAGTGCTGTTGCTCTTCTTCGCCCTCGTGGTCAAAAACTTCATCTTGCTTTCCATCGAGTTGAGCATGTTCTCCTTGAGATAGCTGATGTTCTTCTGGTAATCTGACCTGTCTGCCTTTCCTCTTTCCTCTCTAGTGAGGGACAGGTCATAGAGCTCCTTCTCGCTGAGGTCAGCGGGCCTCTCCAGCAGCATCTGCATGATCAGGGGCACGGGCTCCAGGCAGTAACGCACCTTTTGAAAGGTTCGAAGGCAGCCCAGAATGGAAGCCAAGGTTCGTCTCTTCATCCAATTAATCTTATCTTCAAGAAGGTCAGGGTTGCCTTCCTCGAGGAAGGTCAAGTCAGAGAGTATGAGGCCGAGAAAGGGCACTGCAGGGGGTTCAGACTCCATGAGCCGCTGGCGGTAGCGCTTGTAGTTCCTCTCTGGTGCCATCAGCTCTTGAGCCTCCTTCCACGCCCGCTCCCACTTATCTGACAATAGCTATGAAATCAATTGCATTGAAACAACAACAAGTTAGATATGTTTGAAGAGGACACTCTGAACAGTTTGGTTTACCCCCCAGGTCTCTTTAAGTCTTGCCACAGAGGAAGAAGAGAGGCCAGTGACTATGGCCATCAGGCCGTGGAAGTTGCCTAACTTGTCACATTCCTTTGAATTCGGTATGAAGAAGGAAAGGTCAGCTTTAGCTATAGCTCTTCTCTTTCATATGTTAACTATTTATTTATTTGACTCTCTACACACCACACAGAGATAGAAGAAGAGGGGAGAACACACTTTAGCAGTGGCTATGAACTTCTGCAGCACAGAGAGCCTATTTCGTCGCTTTTCTTGACTGACAACCTCGTATGCAACCCACCAGGCCGTCTGTGAAGAAAATGAGACAACAACTCTTTTAGAAGCTTTATCAAAGAGCCCCACAATGGTAAAGGATCCCCACCTGGTTAAAGTTCTCTATCACGGCAAGCACATGTGGAGCATTGCCATCCTTTCCTTTCTTCATCCAGGCAAGCCCAACGAACTCCTTGAGGCAGATGTCGTTCAAGAGAGAGAAATGCAACAGGGCCATCTGTCTGGCTAGCTCTTTGGGGTCCACATGTTGGATGAAAGCCCTTTTGTCAAAGGTATCCTTCATCACAACTCTGTTTCCCTTCTTGGCAGTTTCAAGTGTGCCCATGAGGGGCTTTGGTGCATGCTTCAAGAAATGCACCATCTTCTCAGGATCTCTTATATCCCAAGCATTCAGGCGAGCATTATGTACATCTGAAGCCATCTCCTTGAGCTCTCCTCCTGTGAGCTTGTATGTGTGTGCTACATCGACTAGGAAGTTGAGTAGTCTGTGTCTCAGGGGCTCATCCTGCTGAAAGTCTTCTCCATCATCCAGCCACCAGCGCACAACTGTCAACACCCTGACCACCTCCCACCAAGTCAGCCCTTGGTTGTAGTCCTTACCTACCCCATTCTCACTCTCTTCTCTCCCATTTGGAAGCTAGGTAGGTAGAGAACCTTTTTTGAATTGCTGTTGCTACGTTCTTCTGCTCTTCACTTGCAAAAGCGAAGCAAGACCCAACATTATATCTTGTCCATATATGACCAACAGTTAACAGTTCAGATTATTGTACCTTCTCCCTCTTCTTGCTGTTGTTCTTCTTCTTCTTACCTCATGATCAGAAGTGTTAGCAGTGTATCAGGGCTTAGAAAAGTCTTATATGTGAGAAGGAAATCGTTCATTAAACTGGCTCCAAAAGAGTTGCCTGTAACAAAAGCAAAGATGAATATGGCAAAAGATGAAGAGATTGCAAGAGAAGGAAGACCTACTGTTTGAAGGAGATGTAAGCAGCTCAATGAGAGTAATGACTCCTGCTGATTTGATCAGGGGCTTGCCTTCTGCATCCACCTCCTGTTCTACCCACACAACGTCCCTCCCTGTCACAGCCTCGTTCAGAGAAAGACTCTTTCTTGCTTTTCTTATCAGTTAAGGAAAGTAGGCACGTTCAAAACACACACCTGAGTTCTCTAAGGTTGAAGCAACATCAAATAGGTACTCTCCACTTTCAATCCCTAGCTTGATCTTCTCTTCAATAGAGTGAACTTTGGCAGTTGCTGCCTTGAGTTCACTCTTATTTTTCAATGCTGCTGCCACTATTAATTGATTCATGTTACCACAGGCATGGTGCCATCTCACTCCATTTGGCAGAGGGCCATACCTAGGCTCTGCCAGCGTTTTCTTATGATAAAGGACCTCCATTCAGATTGAATCTTGATGGCAGCCTTTCGCCTTCGCACAGATATCAGGTACTCAAAGACTGGTTCAGAGAGAGAAAGGTTGTGCTTCAAGTTAAAAGAGGAAAGAGTTAATGTGGGGGGGTCATTTGTAGTACCTAAGCTTTCTTGGCTCTTTAGACTCATCATCACGTGCACGACATATTTGAACTTCTTCCTTACCAGATAACTTTTAACACTTCTCTGTATCTTTATGAGGCTTTCTATCTGCAACAAAGAGTAACCATCCTCCTGGTGGTAGTGACATAGTTCTTCTACATTCTTCTTCACTTGCAATTCCTCCTCACTCCTTTCCACCTGGTCTGGGCTCTTTGTTGTTGCCATGTTGTCCACTGATATTTCTTCTGCAAAGTCTATGCAGAGCTCCCCTTTGCCAAGGGCGATGAAGTTGAAGATAAATATACCTTATCAAAACCTCCCTCAACACCTGCTTTTGAGGCAAGGGATGCTTCAATTCCTTAATAGATTTCTGTTGGTTATTTGATTTCTTATCAATCGATTTATATTTGGCCATTTGATTCATCCTCTGATTGAATTTTTGTTGGTTTTTGATTGCAGAACCACCAATGGTGACCGTTACGACGATTCGAACCGAGACAACCAATGTTTTTTGGACAGAGAACTTTTTTCCCGCCAAAAAAACAATACCACAAGCAGCAGGGAAATAGCCCGACACGAAGGGGGGAGAGCTGTGCATAAGAGGAACACAGGTTCCAACTTGAAGCCGCAACAGATTCACTGACAGATTGCCTGCGGTACCTGACAGGAGGAGGAACCCCAAAATGGCTGGTAACTTGGCGAATTACGAAATCAAGGAGAAATTAGGTGAAGGCACGTATGGGGAGGTATACAAGGCCATTGATCGTGTGAGAAACAGAGTCATTGCTCTTAAAAAAATGCGTCTTCTTGAGGCTGAGGATGAGGGAGTGCCTGCTACGGCCCTTCGTGAAGTCTCTCTCCTTAAGGAACTCTCAACTTGCTCCAACATTGTCAAGTAAGTCTAAAGCATTTCTTTTCAGCTCACTCAAAAGAAACATTTCGGAGATGCTTCGCCATTACAAGGGGAATTTTAAAGCTTTCATCTTTGTATCCCAGGTTGCTCGATGTAATTCACCACAACTCAACATTGTACCTTGTTTTCGAATACTTGGATCAAGATCTGAAGACCTATCTCGAAAGCACAGGATCAGAGCCCTTGAATTCCAAATTGATCAAGGTACAACCACGACAACAATCATACTTGAGCTTCAACATTCCTTTTTATTGACACATGTGTCCTTCAATGCACAGAGTTACATGTACCAGCTTGTTCGTGGTGTGGCTTATTGCCACTCTCATCGCATCCTGCACAGGGATTTGAAGCTTGCCAACCTTTTGATTGACCGCAAGGGCATCCTCAAGCTCGCTGATTTTGGTCTGGCGCGAGCCTTTGGTGTACCAGTCAGGACTTACACGCACGAGGTAAGACTCTATATAACATGAACACTTTCTGAGTTCATTAGATTGATCAAGACTGCAATTGCCACCTTTGCAACAGGTTGTCACTCTGTGGTACAGAGCCCCCGAGATCTTGCTGGGCTCTGCCCGCTACTCTACTCCAGTCGATATCTGGTCTATTGGCTGCATATTTGCAGAGCTTGTAAACAAGCGTCCTCTCTTTGCTGGTGACAGTGAAATTGATGCAGTGTTCCGTATCTTCAGGTATCTTCATCTTCAATCATCTTTCTCTTCTAGAATGCCTTTTTTAATGGCAACTCATAACTCTCACTCATACACTCACTTGATGACAATTGATTTGCAGAACTCTTGGTACCCCCAATGAAGAGATGTGGCCAGGTGTGACCACTCTCCCCAACTTCAAGCCCACTTTCGGACAGTGGAAGCACCAGCCTCTTTACAGCATTGTTCCAGACTTGGACCCCGCTGGCCTAGACTTGCTCACTGTACGTCATGACACAAGCAAGAAACATAACATAATTTCCATTTTGAATGAAAACGTTCACCTTCTTGGCAGAGCCCTTTTGGTTCTAACTTGACTGTTTTTCTTTTCCTTTCTCTTTAAAGAGAATGTTGAGGTATGCACCTAACGAACGCATATCAGCGAAGGAGGCCTTGGATCATCCCTACTTTTCTGATCTCGATAAGTCCAAGTATCCTTAAGAAGCGAGTGAACCACAAGTCTGGTCAGACCACCACCACTACTACCACCGACCAAGCACAGTGCAAGAGGACGAGCTTAGGTGCTTCGTCCCTCTCTGTTGCTTTTCCACAGGCAGGGTTTTGGACTCTGACATGTCTCGTCCAACTTGTATGTTTTAATATAATGCAATAAACACAACAACACACAGTCACTAGTGGACAACAAGAATCACTTGCTCGAGAAATAGAACTTTTCATCTTCAATTGAACCAACCACCTAATTTTTGAGATGAAGAACTCGAGGGCAGAATGGACCGTCTTGGTCGGTGAATTGATCAAAGATAGAAGAATGAAGCAGATGTTATGAAGTAGGCCAAAGAAGGGCAACAACTAAAAGGGGCTGCTTGAGTTGCACTGAAAGGTAAAACTGTCCAATGCCTCACAACCTTGACCCCCTTCCATTTTAATTCCAATGTGAACGCAGAAAAGAACAAGAAACAGTCTGGTGGCTCTCGTGAACAGCAGTGAGAACTGTTATGGTCTTTCAGACTGGCCACTGCATACCATGTTGAGGCCCTCCACAGAAAAAGAACCAAAGGGGATTGTGACAAGAGGATTACAAGAAAGAAAAAGAAGTCATGACAACAGTGGTGCAGCAACAGAAAAGAGAGGAGGAGGACGCCTTTGAGGTTCTTCCCAACGAGCTCCTCCATCACATTGTTTCCCTCCTGTCCCCCATGATGATTGTTGTCTGCAAGTTTGTCTGCTCCAGGTGGCGCCTTCTCTTGGTGGCCCTACCATTTCGCTCTTCTGTTGGTGCTAGTAGTGGAAAGTCTTTTGCCGCTGTTGCTGCTCGTGGAGGCCATTTGGAAATGCTGCAATGGGCTCGAAGCCAAGGCTGTCCCTGGGATTTTCAGACGTGTGCCTATGCTGCTCTTGAAGGCCATTTGGGAGTGCTGCAATGGGCTCTAAGCCAAGGCTGTACCTGGGACAAGATGATATGTGCCCATGCTGCTCGTGGAGGCCATATGGATGTGTTGCAATGGGCACGAAGCAAAGGCTGTCCCTGGAAGGAGTGCACATGTGCCAATGCTGCTCGTGGAGGCCATTTGGAGGTGTTACAATGGGCGCGAAGCCAAGGCTGTCCCTGGGATGGGTACACGTGTGCCAATGCTGCTAGTGGAGGCCATTTGGAGGTGTTACAATGGGCCTGGAGCCAGGGCTGTCCCTGGACTGAGTATGCATGTGACAGTGCTGTTGAAAGAGGCCATTTGAAGGTGCTACAATGGGCCAAAAGCGAGGCCCATATCTGGGGTATGGATTTATGTGCCAATGCTGCTAGTGGAGGCCATTTGGAGGTATTACAATGGGCGCGAAGCCAAGGCTATCCCTGGGATCAACGGACATGTGCCAATGCTGCTAGTGGAGGCCATATGGAAGTATTAAATTGGGCACAGGGCGAGGGATGTCCCTGGAATGAGCGTACATGTGCTTATGCTTCTCGTGGAGGCCATTTGGAAATATTGCAATGGGCGCGAATCCAAGGCTGTTCCTGGGATCAACAAACATGTGCCAGTGCTGCTAGTGGAGGCCATTTGGAGGTGTTACAATGGGCGCGAAGCCAAGACTGTCCCTGGAATGCGCAGACTTGTTCCAATGCTTCAAGTAGAGGCGATTTAAAAGTGTTGCAATGGGCACGAAGCCATGGCTGTCCTTGGGATATAGAGACATGCGCCAAAGCGGCTAAAGGAGGCCATTTGGAAGTGCTGCAATGGGCACGAAGTCAAGGCTGTCCCTGGGATGAGCGTACATGTTCCAATGCTGCTCTTGGAGGCCGTTTGATGGTGTTGCAATGGGCGCGAAGTCAAGGCTGTCCCTGGGATGAGCAAGCGTGTGCCAATGCTGCTCAAGGAGGTTATTTGAGAATGTTACAATGGCTAAGAAGTCAAGGCTGTCCCTGGCATGCACAGACATGTTCCAATGTGGCAGCTTATGGACACCGTGTGAAAGTGTTACAATGGCTTAGAAGTCAAGGCTGTCCTCACCCTAGACGCAAGAGGATTAGATATGGCTAGCCATGGAATCACGAGTTCCTGCCTTAAGGTGGCCACCTTTGGAACGTGGAAATATCCCGGTTAATACCAATCCTTTGATTTATTAAATCAAACATTAATTTAATCGAGATTCCATTAAATATTGTACATGATTTATTATTATTAATAATATTTCAAATATAATTATTGAAATCGATTCGATTGGTTTAAACTTTTTCCGAATGTTGATTGGCATTTGCGTGCTTCATCGGAAAATGGCGCACCAAAGAGTTCTCCATCTTTTTTTTCTGTCGACCATACCAACCTGGTGGTGTTTCTCTTGCAAAGAAAAGAAAAGAAAAGAAAAGAAAAGAAAAGAAAAGAGAAGAGAAGAGATAGATATCAGAAGAGATAAGAAAGGGAACGCCACCAGCCTCTTTTTCTTTTGAATCAGCAAAAGAAGCCAGGGAACCATTTTGTGTGTGGTGTGACGATATGTGGCCTAGTGGAGTTCAAAACCCAACGCCTGCCTCTGCGCCCCCTCGGTACAAGCTACTATTTGATTCTAGTTTCAATCTTGTTCCCAGCAACTTAGTTTGAGTTTTGTTGTTCACAGTGATGATGACGATTTTTGGGGTCCCACCACGGGTGTGGGGGCAACTGGCCCATCCCAACAGCATGTGCCCCAACAGCGTTTCCCCCCTAACCTCTACCAACAGCCAGGCCAGCATTATCCTCAAATAAAGTGCTTCCCCCATTCATCCCCAAAACCACAAGTGGTCTTTTTGTGTCACCCTAATCTCTGATCTTGATTTTTGGCAGTCACGCAGCTCAGCCCTTTCCAAACCAACCCGGCTCGCAATACCCTCCAAATGCTCAGGTGGGATCTGCATACTTCCAGCAATACGTCCCTTCGACCTATCAAGGTACACTAAGTGGAACCAAAAATATTCTTGATGAAATGCAATGTGTATAATGAGACATTACATCAACTTAGGGGCCAATGCTTACCCCCAACATGTTGCCCAACCTCAGCTCCCACAAAGATTCCAACAACAAGGTAGGCTGTTACAAGCTCGAGCAGTGGTGTAACGCACTTCCTAACATTCTTCCAACCTAAGGGCCAATCTTTCACAATGCTCCTAACCCCTTTTATTATCAAAACATTCCATCACAGCAACAGGTACCACTCTCTTTTTCCTTCAACTCCAAATAAAGTTAAACAACTAACACACTTCTCATTAAAGGCACCAATTTTGCAATCACAACCCTCCATGCAGGGTTTTATGTCTCACCCGTCGCAAGTTCATGTTCAGCAGGTTAGCACGAGAGATCAAGCACCAATCTTAAGTTTCTTAACTTAGGGGTATTAATTCTTTACGGTTGTAGGGCCAAGCACCGATTTCTAGTATCACCACTAGTCCTTCTCTTTCTCAGGGCCAACCGGTCAATCTACAACAACAGGTGACCTAACTTCTGTGCTCACTCCTTATTTATTTTCATAAACAATGTTTTTGTATTGAGAACACGTTTTTTCACATTAGCAGGCACAAGTACCATTTAGACAGGGCTACTCACAGCAGCCACAGCAGCCACATGCAAAACAAGTTGTCCCTAGCTCACTGCAAGGCCAACAAAATGCTGGCTCAGACCAAAATTTTACTGTCTTTGCTAAGATGCCATCCCCACGAGTATCCAGAGCAAACCTCCAAGCACAAGACCAAAATCTTGAGGGTACATCTTCTTTGATTCAGCCAAAGACCGAACTGAGCCGCGTCGGGTCACAAAATCAAATTCAGGTTTGCTTTGTTAGCTTTCACTTTGGTTAAAGTGCACTCTCTTTGACCTGTCTAGAACTCTAGCCTGACTGTTATCGGCTTTTGTAGGAGATTCCTGCGGGGAAGTCCTCAGCTCAGCCTCCTTCAAAACCGCTTCCTGCTCTGCCACCAGGTACATTGTTCTATTCAAAATAACCAAAACTAATACCTAACGACAGACACGTGCTTTCTGTCATATTAAGGTGTTAAACCAAGAGAAAACCTATACGCTTACCCACCTGGTATGATTCCATCTATATCAACATGAACTCTTGAATGTCTGGCTTTCTCACCTGAAAATAATACACCAATAGCCCCTCCAAGCATGGATATGGTAGACATAAAACGGATCTCTAGAAAATTGCAACATGCTGATAGTGCACCAGGAGTAAGCAATTCTCTGGATAGTGAAGCTTCTAAAGAGAGGCCTCGCATGAGCGCCACGACCAAGAAGAAATATTTAATCCAAAACCATAACTTTGCACAACGAAGAAAACTTCTCATCGCCGGTATGTTTCTCCTCTCCTCGTTCCCATTGCATGTTAAAGTCCTTCTGCATTAGTTATATTTACACCAGTACATTATGATTGCAGAGGAAGCTAAACATGATTCGGAACTGTTGAAGAAACTCGAGGAAGAGAAAGTAAAGCGAAGAGAGCTTAGAGAGACCAGAAGGCAAGCACTAAGAAAGAGACGTGAAGAAGAACAAGAATCACAAATAAAAGAGCAGCAGATCACCACAGTACGTCATTCCTTTCTCCAGCAACTGTATATAGTTAAAAAAGGTATTCCCAGCAAAGTATGTAAACGTTTATTAATGCATTTTAGGATAAAGATGTCCTTGTTGAAGCTCAGGAAGATCTGCGGAAAAAACAACAAGACCTAGAAACCAGAATTGCCCTAGAGGCTGAGAGGAAGGCATTCGAACAAGAACGTGAGCGAATAGAAAGAGAAGCAGAAGAAAGAATTCGTAAAGAAGTAGAAGAAAGACTTAAGCTAGAGCAAGAGAGAATGCTTAAAGAAGTTGAGGAAAAGTTGAAAAGGGAAGGTACATATCCATTACAACAACTTTCAATCTTCCTTTTGACACATGGTCTCATTCATTCACAACATTCCATCACATCCAACTCAATCAGATGAGGAAAGGCAAAAGAAAATGGAAGAGGAGCTGAAAAGACTTCGCGAAGAGGAACAGGAAAAGGGAAGACAATTATTGGCTCGCATGGAAGAAGAGAGGAAGAAAAAAGCTGAAGAAGATCGCAGAGAGATGGAGGAAAAATTGAAACAAATTGAGCAAGAACGCGAAGTATGCTCCTGACTTAATAAGTACTGACGCTTGAAGTCTTTACTAATCCGTCTTTCCATTTCGTATATTTACAGGAGAGGAGAAAGTGGGAAGAAAGAGTGCATGAGGAAGAACAGAGAAGAATTGCTGAGCAACTTGAAAAAGAGAAGTCTTGGATGGAAAGCTTCAGTCCCGATCAGTGGTTCGTCTGAAATTATTACATTTTATTGCGAGGTTTAAGACTTGAGGTTAAAGTTTGGTTCTTCTCATCATGAAAATTACTACTACAGGAAGAAGGAYCTAGAAGCGAGACTACGCAGAGAAATGAAACAAGAGGACAGAAAGAAAAGAGAAGAGGATAAARGTGGGAATGAAAAACATGTCTGGGAGTTCAATCCAGAAGAAATTGTTTTGGGGAAACCTATTGGCCAGGGCTCATTTGGTACCCATCCTTTACTCATTCTTCTCATAGCCACAATATGTAACATCTTTTATTAAACCAAGGGGTTGTATATGCTGGTAAGCTGCATGGCAAGGAAGTAGCTGTTAAGATGCTGCATACTAAAGACATCAATGAGGAAGCCCTCGAAACGTTCAAAAAAGAAGTTGATATAATGAATAAACTCAGGTACAGCTTTCTCTTTCTTTTTGTTCTCCAAAAATATAGTTTTCTAACCCAGACTATATCTCACAAATGCAGGCACCCTAACATTTTGCTGTTCATGGGAGCGTGTTTTGAGCCCGATCAATTGATGTTGGTCACTGAGTTAATGCCACGAGGAAGCGTAGAGGACTTGTTGCAAAACAAAGCCTCCTCTCTTAGTTTTAAATTGAGGATGAAGGTACCCACAAATACATTGTTATATGAACTGCACAATGGAGCAAAATACTTGATTAACTTTTTTATATCTTGTGATTCAAACAGATGGCCAAGGACTGTGCATTGGGTATGAATTGGCTACACAGGCTCAACCCGCCATTCCTGCATCTAGACCTCAAGTTGGGAAATCTGCTCGTTGATCATAACTGGACTGTTAAAGTTGCTGGTTAGCACGTCGAGACTCTATGAATCATTCCTTGTTATATTTCTTTGACTGAAGCTCTCTTTCTTTGTTTGCCTTTGTTTGAATGGCATCATCAGACTTCGGGTTATCTACAATATATTCTCCTGATAGCGAAGGAAGCGAGCTAGTCGGGTCTCCTTTTTACGTAAGTGATTCTCAACACTTCATTTTGAATTCTCTTTGTTTTGTAACTAGTGACTCTAGTGAAGTTCTGGGTCTAATCGACTGTGCTTTGTAAATATAGATGGCCCCAGAGATGCTTCTGCAAAAAGAGGTCGATGAAAAAGTGGACGTATATGCATTTGGTAATAAGAGATAGATATATTTAGATATCTCCTCATCAGAATATTAACAAACTGAAAATTAATATATATATATATTCAATTCTCATTCTTTCTCTCATGCAGCAATTGTTTTGTGGGAGCTTTTCACCCTGGAGGAGCCATATCAAGGTCTTTTTGAAACTTTAGAGGATCTCATAGATGGTACATTCCTTCCCAGCAATTAATAATAACAGCAACAGATGGTCAATGTGATGAAAGAAGAAAGCATCTTGGTTCACTTTTTCCTGTTGCCAATGTTTGGTATTGCTCCAACAGGTGTGGCAATTGACGAGGAAAGGCCAGAAATTCCTGACAACACTCCTCCAGCTCTCAGAGACCTCATCACGAGCTGCTGGCGCACTGACCCTGACTCCAGGTGAAGAAACTCTTTTCTCTCTCCAGTCTATTTAAGTGTCATCAACAATTTTATTAGACATGTTGACTTTTGAACAAATGTTAATTTTATTTAACCATCACTGTTGCTGCTGCACAGGCCATCTTTTAACTACATATTGAAGCGTAACCTGCTGGACCACATTATAATTGACTCGGTCATCAAGGACCCCATGGGTCAATCCTTCTGGAAAAAATACTTTGTTGAACAAGTACAACACAATACCTTTCATCTATTAACCACCATCAAACCTGTTCAACATTAGGTTTTTTGATGAATTAAGTGGTGGATTAACCTCATTTACACAACCTTTAAACTACTGTTTTTTCATTTTTAAATGTATCATATAATGTCAGGATGTGGTAGAGTGGAAGAGCTTGATGGAAAATTTCAAGAGCTTCTTCTGTATCCCTGCTGGACTGTTAGCAGACAATGCTCCCGTCACCAAAGCGCTACACAGCATTATAGGTTACATTCTATCATCGAAGTCACATCTCGTCACAATTTGATATCTCTTTTACATCTTGCTCACAAGTTTAATTAAAAAATGCTGAACAGTTGGTGAGAACGGTAGCACAACAGTCACCATGGAAGCGTTCAGCAACGCTTTGCAGGTGAGGCCCTGAAAATAAATAGCTTGCAACAACATACATTGTTTTTCTTTTTTAATGCTTTGTTACATTCAACAGTGGTTTGGTCCCTTGACCGATGGCCCCTCTTTCGTTAAAAATGTGGAAAACATTACGAGCAAGGGGTAATGTGTTGTAACCCTTCATATTAACGCTAAACAACTTTTTTAAAAAAGTTTGTTGTTTCCTTAACTTTCATTTATACTGTTGTGTTTGTTTGTTTTAAAACAAAAAAAGGTGGTTCTTTGGAGACATCTCACTTAACGAAGCAGAGTCTCTTTTGCGTGCTAACAAGAAGGGCGCGTTCCTCATACGCTTCAGGTACTACACACTACACACTACACACTACACACTACACACTACACACTACACACTACACA
>CDFI01105670.1:0-16448 GCA_000826405.1 Acanthamoeba divionensis | reverse complement strand
AGCAGCAGCAGCAATTTTGAAGCTCTTGCTGTGTGCATATCTCTAATTATTCTATACACAACTTAGATCCTACCATCGTCTCCTTGGAACTGTAATCTTTTCTTTCCCATCTTTCTTTTGCTTTGTTACCCCCATTAAAAAATATCACTCAGCTCATTCTTCATATACTTATTTCTCACTCTACAGCTTGACCGTATTTGGATGCAGTTTACTTTGCATTTTGCTGGTTGTGGCGGTATGATTGCGTATTATCCTCTCTTGTACCCATTTAACTAAGAAAGTTGATGTTTGGTAAGTTAATCTCTCTGCTCTGTAGATCATCAAAAACAAGCCCTGGCGCCACTTTATGCAGGTCACCATCTGCGTAATGGAGCTCTATGGAGGTACATATATCTTCATCGTTTCTATTGAAATCTTCACATTCTCTCCCATTCTCCTCCTGTAGGTACTAAAACAGTTTCTGTTCTGTTCTTTTCTTTTTGTTTCGCATTCTTTCTTCACAGGATGGATGACTTTCTGTCCTGAATGGCTCACTGGAAGGTAAAAAAATAGCTTGACACAATCTTCTCCTTCTCCTTCTTTCCTCTAATTCTCCTCTCCCACACAATTCCCTTTTCTGTGCTCTCTGTTCGCCTTTAAGTCCTCTCTCCAATACAACTCTACAACTCTAACAATATAACAATATAACAATACAACATATGTCATAAACTAATATGTTGCCATTATCTATGTGTGTGTTTTTATATATAGCCCATCGCTGGACACGAGCAATCCGGTCTATCTGTGGGTGTACCTGTGGTTCGCCAACGGCATCTGGGTGGTCATTCCTCTGATCTTCCTCTGGCAGTCATACCAGGCCATGAACACTGCCTTCAGCAACAACAACAACAACAACAAGAAGAACAAGAAGACCAGCCCCAAGCATGCTAATAAGAATAAGAAGAATCCTTCCTCACTCATCACTGACAACAACAAGAACAACAAGAACAACAAGAACAGCAATAACAACAAGAAAAAGAACAACTGAAGAAATGGGGGTGGAGCAAGAAAAGAAGGGCTTAACAATGTGTGTCCCGACAACGTTCAATCATTAAAACATTTATCTCCAATTCAAAAAAGGATACATTCATTTTTTTGGTTTCTTTCCAATTGAAAATTTTCGAAGAATGACTAAAAAATAATTGTAATTGAATTATTTAAATGGTCGCACAATTTACRGTTYAATATGCAATAAATATCCGAATAGTTTTGAACCAAATAAAGAGAAACTGTGAGCCTCTTCAGGSTTTGACCATTCCTTCTTGGCTTGTGTGTTCTTCGAGACGTCAAGCAGCACCACCCCCGACCCATGCAGCCAAGCAGCACCACCCCCGAAAGCTTCGAAGTCACTCCATTGACCAAGGTACCTTTCATCCATCTGTGTTGAGGAGTTTGCTTGGATCTCCGTCGAGGATGTTTGGGACAAGGACAATAGCTCCATTTTGTTGCTTTTTGTGTTCAAAATAGGTCAGGAGGTTACCCAAGCTTGCCGTCTATGGAAAGGAACAAATCTGTCAGATCCTGGACGAAGGTTTCGTCTGCCATGTAGGATTCTCAGATGCTGGCCAGGTCCCCCCCCAAACCTTCACTCCTTTTCAAGTGGCATGCTTGTGCAACTGGCCTTGCTTTCTAAAGGATAAGGGTTGGGGTTGAGCAAAGGTGTTTGTGATCCCTACGGGATACGCTCGGAAAGGCGATTGGATCTATCTGCATGGCAAGTCGTCTAGCCACATGATGAAAGCCCTCAGCAAAGGCCAGCCCATTTGCATCACAGTCACCTTGGTTCGTGTTCTTTATCCTTTTCTTAGGAACCTTCTAGCTTCAACTTTTTTCTCTCTGTGTGTTGGTGCATAGGTGGATGGCCTCGTGCTCACACGTTCTATCTTCAACATGTCTGTCAATTATCGCTCTGTTGTGATCTTTGGCACTCCCCAACTTATCACGTATGTCACGTACATCCCCCATGTGCTTTGTTCTATTCCCTGTGTTTAACATCTCCACACCATTCAAGGGAGGAGCAAGAGATCATCGAAACTATGACACTCTTCACGGAGCACATCATTCCAGGTTTCCTTCTCTTTCCTGCTCGGTGCTGAAGAACATTAACTAACTGACAACGGCAAAAAGGCAGATGGGAAGATGCACGGCAGCCAACTCCAAGTGAAATCAAAGCCACAAAGGTTTGTTTTTTGTTAAAATTTAATTTCAAGTGTTTGTAGTTATTAACATCTTTGTTGACAGATGGTAAAACTTCATTTAGAGCAAGTATCAGCCAAAGTCAGTGAAGGTATGCACCACACCACAATTAGAATATGTGATGATAACTAAAGCAACAACAACAAAGGGCCGCCTGATGACGATGCAGCTGACATGTCCTTTCCCAACTGGGCTGGAGTTCTGCCCTTCAACACAACTGTTGGTGATAACTCCCACCACCACCCATGAATATCCAAACCAAAAATAAGATGAGACCTTGTGACAATCTTTTTCTCTTTCTCCAGGTGAGCCCATTCCTGATCCCATGCTGAGGCCTGACATTCCTGTTCCTGCCTATGTGAAGGCTTATGATCGTAAAAAGATCCACAGCGACAGCAAGCAGGACACTCCAGACAAAACAGCCTGAGGCTTTTAGTGTCTTGCATGCAAGCAAGCATCATTGTGTGGTTTTATTCATCAGAAGATAAAATAAAACAGAAGACCGAAGGAAGGACAAGAAGGTTTGTACTGCACCACCACACAAACAAAACTTTTCGAGTTTCTCTCTCTCTCTCTCTCTTCCTTGTTTTGGAGAAGGAACGGAAAGAAATGAAGAAATGAAAGATGGAAATATTTATGTCTATGCAACAATGTACATTACAATTCTATTACTAACACACTGTCTGTTCTCACAACCCATTCAGTTTGCCCCACAACTTTTCTTTGAGCTCTCTTACCTCATACTGCCTTGCCTCTATTATCTTCTTTGCATCTTCCACTTCTTGTTCTTTCTCTCTTAGTTTCTTTCTGATGTCTTCCACGTTGAGCCCTTCACAAGTGTTGTTACATTTCTTCAAAGGTTTAACAACAGCACTTGGTGGGGTTGCTGTCGTGGGACTAGAAGAAGATGAAGATGAAGAAACAGGTGGAATAGCAGCACAATTCTCCAAACTATTACTCAGATTCTTCTCTCCTGAGTTTGAAAGGGAAGAACGGGTGGTTGAAGGGGAGAGGTTAGGTTCTTCTTCCATGTCACTGAGAGTTGGATCACTAAATGTTTCAGAGGTGGAGGTGGGAGTTGAGGTGGATGTCTTTGTGGAAGCAGTGTCCTTGCAGCTGCTACTGTTGCCAAGTGATGATGACTCTTTAGCTCCTGAAAGGCTGCGGCTTTCCTCCCCAAAGGAGTTGATCCGTCTCTTTATATCAAAAGCGCCATCAACAAAGCTTGAATTGGGCGAGCTGTCTGGAGTTCTTGATCGCCTCTTGCGCATAAATCTGTTCCTCACCTTTTCTCTATCCTCTTTGTCATTACCCTCAAACTCTGGCTCGCTCTGATCACTCTTCGACCTCTTTTTAGTAACATCCCTGTCTGTCTCCTCTTTCTCTCTAAAAGTTCCCTTCTTGGCATCCAGTCTTTCAAGCCATTTCTTTTGTCTCTTTTTCTCTTCTCCCAAGTAGAGTTCCCCAGCTCCAATTCCCATCTGAATCTTCTCAAATGCATTGTTCTCCTCCCCAAGGAAATCCTCAAAATCATTGCCACCTTCATCGTCTGCAAATCCAGGACTATCTAGCCTTTCAAGGTTTCCGGGACTGTTACCTTGGCCCTTCTCCTGGCTGCCTGCAATACTACTGGTTGTTGTGGCCTGCTTATCTGTGGTTCCAGGACTCTTGGGAAACTTATCACTCCATATTTCATTGCGTTGAAGTGGAAGCCTCTTGAGAGCCTTCTTTTTACTTCGAGGTGAGAGCATTCCAACTATTTAGGTTGTGATGTCAGTTAGTTATCAACAAAATCTCTTGATCGATACCTCCTTCTTATATTACTTACCTTTCTCGTTGTCATTGGCTACATCTGCAGGTACATTAGAGTTGTTGAGCCACCTGTGCCATATCTTGTCCTGGCTGGCTTCCTTCTCTCTGAATTCTGATAGGGGAGTGCTCCTTTCCACGTGTGTAAAGCTCGAGAGTGCAAGAGTTCCATTAGAGGATCTTCTGGTGAACGAAGGAGAGAGAGAAGGAATGTTGTGCCTCGATGGAAAGGGGCTAATTGCAGGGGCGATAGATTGAGATCGAACTTGACGTGATAAAGCTGACACTCCACTGGCCACTGACTGGGATCTCTGGCGTGTTGCAACGGTGTTTGCTACACCCTCAGGAATAGGGGCAGTGAGTTGTGGCAGAGGTTTGGTTTGTACTGTGATTGTGCTCCCACTGGCCTGGTTGAAAGAGCTGAAGCGAGGAGGGGTTGGGGGAGAATTATTGGAGAAACTGAATGCGAGGGCTGGAGGTGTTTTCTCTCTGTGGATAGATTTCTCCTCTTTGTCTCTGAATAAAGAGAAAGAAATCGGAGAGGATGGTCTAGCTAACTTCTCTCTAACAGAGTCCTTTTCTGTTGAGGCCTTCGGCTCACTTTGGGATAAAGCACTATTCTTGCCATTAGCTCTAGTTACAGAAAGGGTTGATACATCTGTGGCTCTTTCTTCTTTCTTATCTAGAACTGTCCTTTCTTCCTTGTTTTCCTGCATCTTTTCCTCCGTTTGCTGTTCTGTTTCTATAGGCGCTTTGATCGTACTATCATGGCTTGTGTGCACCTGACTCTCCTCAACTATGGCACTGCTAACATTTGTTATTGTGATGTCTGACAGATTTGGACTATTTTCGCTCTGTGTCTCCGTTTCTGGCTGGAGTTCTGGTGTAATTCTCTCTGTAACTGCTTGGATTGGTTCAGCTGCCAACTGTTCTCTTAAATGCACCTTCAACTCCTCTGCAGTTTCTCTGATACCTTCTGCTCGTTCTCTTTCATTTACTTCCTTCCTTCCTTCCTTCCTTTCAATTGGCAGCCTTGCACTATGACTCATCCCTATGCTGTTTTTCTTCTCGTCTGCCCGAGTTACAGAAACATCTGCTACTCTTCTTTTGGAATCAGTTGATTTAAGTCTTTCCCTCTCCTTGAAGTTATCTCTAAGCTTTTCTCTCATTTCCCTTTCATATTCTCTTATCTTTTCTTGCACTTTTGTCTTCTCTTCAAGTTCCATAAGAAACTTGGCCTCCTTGCTGAGGGGAGCTGAAGGTCTATTCTGCACAAACTGGGGTGAAGGAAATTGCAGTTTGCCTACTATTTGTACATTCCCAGAGATATCACTTACTCCTAATTAAGTGGGAGAGGTGAGCAGAAGAAGAAGTTTTATGCAGCCTTCGCTGAGAGACAGCTTACCAGATCCACTTCGGGGAGTTGTAGAAGCTCCTCCAGGTTTTTTGAAAGAATTGTTAGAAGCTTGTGACTCCCATTCAGGGCGCGGTTCTCCAGATCCCTCACTTTCTCCTGGCTCTTCGCCCTCCTGGAACAAAAGTATTACTTACGTAGTACTTGAGTTTATTTAAGTCAAGTAGAGAATTCGCTTACATGAAGAGATTTTGGTCTGGGCCTTCTCTGTGTTGAGAAAGGCCTCTTTATTACTGTGGGTACCCAATTCTTCTTTGTCGTTTGCTCCTCTTTGGCAGGAACAGATGTGTAGTGTCCATAGGAACCTTCTCCCCTAAGAAGAAGTACCCAGTGTAAGCATTTGAAAGTACCAGGCACTTGAAATTAAAATTTGATTAATTATACCTGTCCTTCTTCGTAAGAGCTGTGGCAACAGGAGAAGATGAAGACAGAGAAAGTAAGTTATTTGTGGTTTCGCGGCCTACGTCACTGGGGTACGAAGAATCAAAAGTTGTTTTAAGCTTACTGATTGTGCTCTTGGATCCAGCTGAAGGGCTATTGATCCTTTCAGGAGAGTCTGGCTTAACAGTTCCATTCCAAAACGCACCGAGGTTCGCCCTGCTCACTGAGTTCGACCTTGTCCTGAGAAGAGGAGTGAGGTGAACAGAGGAAGCAGAATATAAAAAAGAAGACACTTTTGCATGTCATGGGAACGAACCTAAAAAGATTCTCATTAAGCTGGATAGAATTAGGGCCGTTGGAAGTGCTGCTGCTGGTCTTCACAGTAACTTCTGTATCACTCAAGCTCAGGGATTCATTTACAGGCATGGATGATACTCCATTGGATTCCTTTGCATTCGTAATCTGATTCTGCTGTTCAAAACGCTGTACTTTGTCAGAATTATCTTGGCCGCTAGTATGGGTGGATATTGCTTGCTCGCAAGTAGAGTGTGAGCCATTCCACTCTGGATCCTTAAGCTCTTCCTGTGATGGTGCCACATGTTTAGAACCTTGAGCAGGGCCATCAAGAGGCAACATAGACAGTTCTGAATCTGATAATGATGCTGTGTTTAAATTGTTTGAAGATTCTCCTTTTGCTTGTGTTTGCTTTGCTGCAGCTGCAGATTTGATCCCACATGTGTAGACCTTTCTTATTCTTCTCTCAGCATCAGTGTCACTGTAGCACTCAGCCGGTTCTGAGAGTTCTCTCTTTACTCTATCATTATCCCAAGACCTGGATCTCTCTTCATGCATCTGCGAGGGAGTAGTCGCCCTTTTGCCACCTCGTCCCTGCAAGTTGCTTTCTGCTTCTCCCTTTTTAACCAGCTCCAAAGCGCTCTCTTCATCAGAAATAACTTGCGATGTTATGATATTCAAAGATTCTGAAGAAGAAAAAGTCATAAGGCTGCCAGGAAGAGGCTTAAAGGCAGAATTTAGGTCAGGTTCGGACGTTGATAGCCTAGATTCTTCTGATCTCTTCATAGATCTGTTGTGTTTTGACGCCTTATGCGTGTGCTTCTTGGTTTTAAATTCTTCAAATATGCCTGTTCATAGAATACAGTGGATGAGCGTGTACGTAACAAGGAGAGAATGAACATTAGACGGAAAATGTGCCTCACCTCTGCTTTTACCCTTCTTATGGCCTTCAGGACCCCCAAACAGCATTCCCCCTTAATGATAGTCATCAGTATCGCTAAAATCAGGAACTAGAGGAGTACATATATAGGTACCTTGCTGATGGGAGATTGTGTGGTGAATGTTGTGTTCAAGCAGTGTGTCACTAAGGCCTCGAGTTAACTCCATCTCAATGTCTAATACTTTCCCCTCGCTCTTGCCAAGACTCTTGCTTCCACTGTGTGAATCATCAAAAAATAATGAGATGGTGCGGGTGCGTGCTTTAAGATGGAGAAAGTAGGTACCTGATTCGGTAAGGTGAGCCTGTACCGATGCGGGAAGAGAAGCGCTTAAAACTTGTCGCGATAAAACTGCTCTTCTTGACGTCCCCTTCTGCAATTTCCTCTTTGATTTGTTTATCCTTTGCCACTGATTCATTCTTTTGATACTTTTCTTCCTGTTCTTCTTTCCCCTTCTCATTAGCAATTAGTTCCTTGTTCTCCGGTTTTGCTTCTTTCTCTGCAGCCTCTTCATTTTTAGTTTCACCTTTATCTTCGTCTTCTCTCTCCTTATTTTCTTCTGATGTTCCTGCTTCTATACTTTCGTTTTTCCCCTTGCTCTTTTTCTTCCCCTTCTTCAATGCGCCTTTATCTTTAGATTTCTTTTTCTTCCTGCCATCGCCTGCATCCATATTTTTATCCTCGCTTTCTGTTTTTCTCTGCGAATCTCGTTTCATCTCTGCAGAGGATTTCATTTGCATATCTTGTTTTTCTTCCATCGTGGCATTATGTACTACCTCTCCGTTCTCTTCCCTTTCTTCCATTTTTTTCTCCTTTTTCTTTGTTTTCTCCTTTTTCTTCTTCTTGCGCTGCATTAATTAAAGAACAAAAAAGCATTTAATTAGTGCAACCAGACTGCAAGGATAAAGGGAAAGAGGCGCATGCCGCACCTTTGGTGAAGTGAAGTGGGCGCCTTGAAAGTCTAGTGCGGCGGAACTGCCGCGAACGGGAGACGTTCTTCCGCCTCCACCCCAATCCGCCGGTCCACTGGCGCTCAGACTCCGCGTTCTGGAAGCAATCACTACCTGCTTCTCCTGGTGCTGTTTTGTGTGAGAGAGGAGGAGTGGAGAGGAGGGAGAATCTGATTACATGTTCATTGAGCTCAATAGGAATGCCAGCCTGCATGCTGAGAAACTTGATGTCATTTGTAGTGGGATCCACAGCGGTGCCATCCTCTAAGTCGGAGAAAAAATGATTGCTCTTAAAGGTGATGTCAGTCATGCTCAATCTCCTCCTGTCTTTCTTCTTCTTCTTCTTATCTGTACTCTTTTTAGCGCCCTTATCTTCTTTTTCCTCTGATTCTGTGTCTTCTTTGTCTTTTGAACCAATCTTCTTCTCTGAATCTTTGGCAACTAGCTTTGGTTTGCCCTTGTAATTACTTACTTTGAGTATGTTGGCTTCTATTTCTTCTTTGGTGACTTCGTGTTGTGTTCTTATAATTCTTTCATAATTCTTTACACCATTCTCTGTAAGCGTTTCTTTTAAATGAGGATTATCGATGGGCGGTTTAAACACAAGTTCCACGGCAAAATTGTCTGCGAAGTGAGTCTTATCCTTTGCAGCTTTATCACACTTATTCTTGGAGAAGGACATCTTCTCATTCGTTATAAATGTGGTGTTTAGCCATATTTGTAGCATTACCTTGCATTTGGAGAGGAACTCAAGTAATGAGTAATATAGAGAGCAGAGCAAAAAGAGAAGGGAACACTGAATTATTACTTACAGTGGACTTGTGCAGCATCAATACCCTGATGTCACCACTGAGAGACACACTTTGGCAATCAAAATGCAAACCAGGACTTTGCTTCGATTTGCTCTGTAGATGAGAGAATACTTGAATAAATCTAATAGTTGGGAAATATGAGATATAACTGAACGTACAGATTCGGTGGAAATGAGTTCATTGCCATCTCTATCTGATATAACAATCCTGGCATCTAAGCAAAAATAAATCATTAGAACTTTTTGTCCATCTCCATTCTTGTTCGGCACAGAAAGAAACATACTGCATCCTCCTCTTTCAAAGTTTGGTATGGTGTTAGTATGGACTTCCAAGAGCTGGACAGTAAGTGGTTTGTTGCAGGGAATGTCATGTTTTAGCATCTGCTCGTAGAAGTAAACATAACGTCTTTGGCTTGGAATTGTGACACCCTAAAGAAGAGATTTCAACAACCTGAATACTTGGATCTAATTGTAATTGTGTTTACCTTGCCGTCATGTGTGCGTTGATAGCCAAAGAGATTTAGAGCAGTGTGAGCATCTGGACAGATGCCCGCCTTTAGCAGCCAGCAGCATAGCATCAGCCCTGTACGACCCTTACCTGCCTTACAGTGCACTGCGATGATATTATCCTCATGACGAGATAGCCATTCCATCTTGCATATACATGATGGAAACAAGAAAATGGTGGTAAATATACTCTCCTACGCAAACCATACAACACATGAAAGATTAACATGTCACACAGCCCAAGATGTACATACTGCATCATCGCAAAAGTCTTGCATCATTCCGAGAGTGGGCACATTATGGTCATCTATTGGTATTTCTTTCACTGTGAATGAGAAGGGGAAGTAAGTTGCAACTCGGGCTAATTGAGCAAATCCAAAATCAATCATTACCTCTTCCATAAAATACAGCAGGATTGTATGTTCGTTCAGAACACCTAACACGTTTTACAAAAGCGGAGAAGGGAGCGGTTTGTGTGATGCATGATACGTGTGTGGTGTGTGAGCAGGAGGGAAAGAATATCGTACAAGTTGTAGACTTTATAGCGATCCTGATGAAAGGTGTCTAACATCCTATTTTAAGTAACTTTCTTAAAATTCCATTTTGTTGAATGTGAAATAAGTGCAAGGAGGTCATATTAAAATGAGGAATGGTATACCTTATGACCTCTTTTCTTGGATTTCTATATATTCCTCCCATAGAATCAGCAGGGAAGCCTTTACAAAAAAGGCAGTGTTGGCATATTGGAAAGAAAGAATATACAGCTTTGGGGGAAGAAGCATACCCATTGCCACACATTTCTCGGTGATATCTATTAGTTGCATGTGGTCAAGAAATGGTTAAAAGGGGTCAAAAGACAAAACGGTAGAGATAGAAGAGGGGCGAAGGAAGAGACTAGAAAAGAAGGAAGAATAATCAAAAAACAGACTAGAAAGGATGAAGGGGGTAAGATTAAGGAGGTGAGTACATGTCAAGTCCAGGTTAAATCCTTCTTGAGTATATCTTCTCTTCTTCTTTGATACTAACTTACGAAGATGGTTTGTCATGTTGCTTGTGTGGAAACAGATACTCTGTTATTGTTAGTCCTCTGTGAGGGTTGTATCCTATTCAATTCTTGTATTTCCTTCCGACGTAATCTGATGTAGCAACCAAAAGGGAAATCTAGGCCTTCCCCTCTCAGTACTATACTATCATCCCAACAACAAGAACAGCATCCACCCCTTCAACAACAGTATGCAGTCCCTTCTTCCTCCATGCAACAAACACGCAAACACTTTTACGGGTAAGCAACGAGTAAGGGGGCTTACGGACGTCCACAGGGTTTGCTGTTTTTTTGCACAGCAGCAACAGCGGATGACTCCGAGGCCCGTTTCGAAACGGAACGAAACAAATGCCTGTAGGAGATTGTCGGTCGTGACAGTCTGTATGCCTTATCCTCCAGGGGAGATACACTTATTTCCTCAGGAAGACACGCGACAGGTGCTGAAGAAGAGCTTTTGTGGCCATCTGACCTGAACGAAGGGACACAGTTCCGCCAATCAGTGGTTAGTAATATTGGATCTGTTTTTCGGATTGAGAGAGGGTATGTACCGAAGGAATACCATGGCTGGCTGTTCCATATGGAACAGAGAGTGCAGTGTGTGTTGTGTATTGAAGAGGTGGTACTTACTTAGGGTGTACTTATAAAGCAGCGCAGGTGACCATAAGTAAACAAATAAATGCGTTTTATTGTTGGCTCTGAGAGGGACTTTCAAAAAAGAAGAAAAAAGATAAAAAAAGATATACAAACCATTGGTTTTGTTTTGTTTTTAATTCTCCTTTCTTACTTGTTGCAGGAGTGCTGGGGAGGAGGTGAACTATCTAGAGAGGGTGGTTCATCTATTTTTCTTGTTCCTCCTTCTTCTTCTGTTTCTCTTCTGTTGGTTGTCCCCATCTTTTTCTCCTGTTGTTGCTGTTTCGTCTTCAGGTATATCTGCATAGTCTTCCACATCTCCTTCTCCACCTTCTTTTGTCCCTTCATCATCGTCCTCGTTTGTCCCTTCTTCCTCTGTCGTCTCCACCGCCACCCTTTCTTCCTCCTTATCCTCCTCCTCTTGCTCTTCTTGCTGCTGCACTTCATTTTTTTCCTCCTCTTGTTGCTGCTCTTGTGGAACCACTTTTTGTTCTTGCTCTCTCTCCTCTTTCTGCTCTTCTTGCTGTTTTTCCTCTTGTTGATGTTGAACTTCTTCAATGTGCTTCTCCTCTAGTTTCTCCTCCTCCTCTTGCTCTTCATGGTGCTTCTCCTCTTTCTCTTGCTGTTCTTCGTGATGCTGTTCCTCCTCTTGTTGCTCCTCTTCGTGTCTTTCCTCCTTTATTTCCTGCATTTCTTGACTTTGCGCCTCGTGCTGCTCCTCTTTTGCTTCTTGGATTATGTGTATTTCGCTTTCACGTGGGCCCAAGCCGTCTTCTGAGTGAAGAGAAATAGCTATTTGTGGTTCGCTTGTAGTCTGCTCTGCCACTTCGCTTGTAATCGGTACCTCTTCATTGTGCTCTTCTCCTTTAGTTTCAATCAGCACATTGTCGCTCTGCGGATTTGCTGGTTTTTCCTCAGCTGATGTAAAGGTATCCCATTCCTCTTCTCCTGCGGCTTCATCTGCTTTCCCTTGTTCATTATTTTTTTCTTTTGGCTCAAAATTTTCTTCGTGTCCTGAAATGGGCACTTCTACCTCTTCCTGCACTTTTAGATCCTCTGAAAGCGTTTCTTCTTTCTGTCCATGTATTTGAACGTCTTCATGCTTTATTTGTTCCTGTGGTTCTTCTTTACTAGAATCGGGTTCTGATTTAAACGCATCCCACTCCTAACACAAAATGGTTGGACATCGTTAACATTAGAGTGTGCTGCCAGAAAAGGGTGTGGAAAGGAGCATTGTACAGCCTCTTCAGCAACTACGGGTGTAGCACTAACACTAAATTCCCCAAAATCTTCGTCAGGTGGCGCAGCAGGCTTCCGTATCTCAGTTTCAAAGGGATTGCCAAGCGCCTTGTCAAAGCAGATAAATAAGGGATGAAAATCCATAAAATCATGTAAGTACTCGCATCAAGAGTTGTACCTCTTCCTGTGCATTCTCCTCTTCTTCAGCCCCAAACGGATTCCCTGCTTCTGTGTCTTTGTTCTCTTCTTCTATGATTGTTGAAACAGCCGTAGTAGCCTTATCTTCTGCTTCTTCTCTTTGTGGTTCCAAGTTCTCTTTTTCCTCACCAGCTAGTTGCTCTGTGAGGCTTTCTGCCCCCTCTTGGCTCTTGTTTTCCGCCTCGTGCCCAGTCAGATCTTGGTTGGAGAAAGGGTGTGCGTGAAGGGTAAGCAAGAAAGTGATAGGCGAACAAACATAATAATACCACTGTACTCTTTGGGGGGGGGTGTAATAAAAAAACTTTGGCTTGGAAATATACCTGACTCACTGGACCTTGGTGTTGTGGGGGAATTTTCTCCTTGCTGCCTCTCCAAATGTAAACGTATTCCAGGGAATGGCTGATCCTCTGCCTGCTCAGCGAGGGGTTCTTTCTCTTTTTCTTCCTCTCCCCCTCCCCCTTTAGTCTCAGCCCTGTGCTCTGGCGTATCAGATTGAACTGTAGCGTGCGCTTGCGCGGTGGTCGTGGTGCTGGCAGCCTTTGCGCTCGCTGCGGCTCTAGCGGCACGCTGTTGCTGTTGCCTTCTTTTGAGGCTCGCCTCTTCATCATCAGACTCCTGATCAACGACTGCCCATATTTCTTGCAGCTTCTGATCTTCCTTGCTTTCGCTGTTGCCCATCGCAGAGAGTGAGATCAGGTGCGTGTAAGTAACTGATCTCGAGAGATTTTGCAGTGCGCACGCCCCCCCCCTCAACTCTCTCACCCCAAATGAAGCTTCTCTCAGCTACGTTAAATATTTAGATCAGCCAATTGAAAATCAAAATTAATAATTAACCCTATTGGATGATTCTATCCCATTTAATCAAAAACTGTACCCGATTGGATTTTTCGAAAAGCCCTGAAAAAAAGAAAAAGCGCCCCCTTAATCATTGTTGTGTCCACCAATTACAAATCCAAGTGAAAACTCAGAAACAAAATAGCTATTGGCGGAATTAAAAGGTCAAAAAATCGAGACAGAGAACATTTATTCCGGGAAAAAATCGGGTTTCTTCATTAGAACACTCATCACCATCTGCGGCTTTGGTTGTTGTGGCGCAGAACCCAGAGCGACTAAAGATTTGATCCTTAGCTAGGGCCTCTTTGGGCTTTAAGATCTTAGTTATTTCGTCCAAAATAGTGCATTAGAGACCAATTTTATAAACACAAAGGAACCGTAACTACTTCCTCCTCATGGATGTCACCCTGACGGCGCCTGTAAATGCGCAATCGGACGAGATAAAGCAGATCATTGAAAATGCCTTAGCAAAGCTCTGCGCCGTGCAAGATCACACGCAAAATCATAGGGGGCTCATTGGTGAGGTAAAGGCGGCTTTAATTGGGTTTGGAAACGAGCTTCACAAACTGAGAGAGGAAAATCAGCAGTTGAAAAACGCTCTTGAGAAACTGGAAGAAGATATGTCGGCAATCAAAGGCAAGCCACAACAGCAGGTAAAAATTTATAAACCCGCCAAGTTCTTGCTACTCCCATTTTTCCTCATAATTAAACAATTACCCCTCTGCTCTTGTACAGTCTGCTGGTCCAATATCACCATTCTCAACTCTGCCAGAAGAGCTGGTTCTGCACATCTTCTCTTTCTTAGAAATTAAGGATATCGCAAACGCACGACTGGTGTGCTCGTACGTCAAACATTTCTCTCCTTTGATCAATCCCTTTTCTTTCAAAAAAAGCACAGAATCGTGTTCATCTTATTCTCTTATGTATTTTTATTTTTCTTTGGCCTCCTTAAAGACGTTGGGGAGGGCTGGGAGATGACGAAGGGCTTTTACAAACCATGGTCACTAAGAAGTGTTCCCCGCCCGCGTGGCCCAAAAGACCCATCATAGTGAACCATGATTGGAAATGGGTCTATGGCTCCCAGAATGTACATCTTTCTCTGTCCTGTCATTTCCTTTTTGGCCTTATGCTGAATTCAACTGTGGCTTGAAATATAGAAAATATTCGAGTGGATAGAAACTACCAAACCTACTGGTGTAGGAAGCGCACGACTTCTGAGCGGAGCCAGGTAATTCTATGTGATTTGATACCCACCCACCCTCAAACACAAGAGCTGTTGCACTTTTAACCTTTGCGAGCACACCTCATTAATTAATTCGCTTACTTTCATATTCAATCTTTGCTTCGCATGTATCTTGTTGGGGCTGTAGATATGATGGCGAATGGAAAGAGGGCAAAGAACATGGTTATGGGACTAAGTTTTGGCCCATCGTTGAAAAAGATCGTGCGGAAGACAGTGAAGATACCAACAACAGTGGAAGCACAGCTGCCAACCCGGAGGGAGGCGAAGGAAGCAATCATAGCCACGAGAAGGACGAGCAAAAAAAGAAAGAACCAAAGATTGAATATGATAAATACGAAGGCATGTGGAAAGACGGATGGGAACATGGAATTGGCAAGTACACTTGGTAAGTGATTTTTGCTCCCATTTTTCGGCCTCATATTATTTGCTCATCATAATTATTTCCTTTCTGCTCCCAGGGCTGATGGAAGCGAGTATAAGGGGGATTGGATAGAAGGAAAACGAAGTGGGCAAGGAATATACACATGGCCCAATGTATGTATTTCTTCACTAAAAGTTAACTAAATCTTATTATTTTTTTCCAAAACAGTGATCATATTTCAATTGTTGTATAATCAATCAAAATGATATATATATTAACACACTCTCTTTATGGGCTCATATTTTAGGGAAGCACATATACGGGAGAGTGGAAAGAAGGACACCAGGAAGGCTTGGGAATTTACCGCTGGCCTTCAGGCAGCCTGTACATGGTATATTATATTATAACTTAGTTGGGTTTTGCTTTACTATCGCATCAATGTTTGTATATGTGCGTATGTGTGATTCAATAATATTTAATTTGTACTTCTTCTTCTTCTGCGCACTCTGCACCGCCGTAGGGAGGCTGGAAAAATGGGAATCAAGATGGGTGGGGACTGAAGAGATGGGGCGACTCATCCTCGTATGAAGGCGAATGGCTGGAAGGACAAAAGCACGGCAAGGGCATTTATTCGTGGATAGGTACTTTATTATTTATTAATAATAACTATTGCCCCATAGATATTTAATATCTCTCTCCAAACTGCTTATCTTTCTCACATTCATAGCCCCCAAATAGATAAACATAACTCTATTCTAATATTGTTATAACTGTTATATGTAGATGGGAGACGGTACAAGGGCACATGGAAGAACGGAAAAAAACATGGCACTGGATCATACTTATGGGTGTGTATCATACAGATTTGCATTCATTCGCAGGCCCCTGCCTTCCAAAACAACAACAACACTTGAATAACAAACTCTCTGCTCTCTCTCTTCTCCACTTATATATATATATATATATACTTCAGAGTGATGGCACGACCTATACTGGAGAGTGGGAGATGGGTTTGCGACATGGACGAGGCGCAATGCGCTATGCAGATGGCACAGTCTTTGACGGGCTGTGGTGGAAGGACCGTCGCCTGAGGCCAGGCGAGGACGGGCCCTCCACGGAGAGAGAAAAGTTGGTCTACGAGAAGCCCTACGACCACTACTTCTGCGAGCCCGACGAACTTTGGGAACAAAAGTACTACTAAACCCTCTCTCTCTCTCTCTCTATGTATATATTCCTTAATGTTAAATTATTGTTAACAACATGTTGTTGTTTTTGTGGTATTAATTAGATACAGGGCAGAGATTGATGCGCGAGCGGCAGAGAGGCGACAGGAGATGGAGGACTTCAAGAGGCGACGAAAGGAAATCAAGAAGCATTGCGACGCGGTGAGTATATCTCTTTGGCAGCACGAATGAATTGCAATTGCATTGGCGGCATGATGGATGGCAAGTCACTATAGTATAGCCTATCTATCTATCTATCTGTCTGTCAAAATATATATTCACACACACACCACATAGATATTTCACATTCCGAGAGCCAATTGTCAGACAACAACAACA
>CDFI01105655.1:21372-33440 GCA_000826405.1 Acanthamoeba divionensis | reverse complement strand
GCAGCACTTGGGCTGTGATCAGTAGTGGCAATGGACAGAAGGGGAGAGGATGTGGCGAAGGTGATCGGTAAACAAAGATGCCATCTTTAAGTCCTCACACTTAATTCTGGCCACCATCTCATAGCTTATGGAAGACACCAGCACCTCCATCAAGAACAGAACTTCCTCCTATGTGGTGCAGAATAAGTGAATAATAAGAAAGATTTCAGGAAAAGTCTTTGGATGCAATAACCTTTTGCGCAAAGAAGTAATACTTAATTTGGCTCCCCACCGTACCAGAGGCGATGCACGATATCTTGTGAGCTGACATTAATTTCTCTATGTCCGTCCCTGCAAAATGACTCAACAATATTTTTCTTTAAGAAGTGGGCCTTGCCTTAAACTGCTTTGATGTTAGCGTGGAATGGAAATTGCTGGCAGCGCTTGTCGCATTGAAGATGAAGCAATACCTGGTTGCAGCTTCACTTCAACTGTTCCTCTGCAACACAAAAAAGGAATTTAGAAGACACGTTCTTCTTTTTTCTGAGTTGGGGAAGAGGACCTTGTTTCATTGGAAGTCCATTTCTCCTGAAAGAGGTCAGGGTCTATGGACGGGGCAACTTGAAGGGTAAGAAGAATAGGTTCCTCACCCAAGGACTTCGCCCAAAAAGTCAACGCTACCATTTTATTATTGAGGGGGGGAGGTGAACTTTACCTGTGCTTCAAGGGGGGCGTCATCGCCATCGTCTATCATGTAGACCTGTCTTGGTGCACTGGTGTGATCTTCGATGTCTCTCATTTCTAGCTCTTGGTGCTCGCGGGCTTTGTTGGCAAGGGGTTGGTAGCGGGTTGCTTTGCGCTTTAGTTCTATGAGCTTTTTGCATCCAAACAAAACAAGGCGAAGCAGCAGCAGAAAGCACAGTGTACACACAGAACCAGTAACAAACCCAATTAAAAATCTTGCGTCCAGGAAGTCCTCCACACTCTTTGTGTCAAAGCCCATTTCTGTTCAGAGACAGGGTTTGTTTTGTTTTGTTTTCTTCTAAACAATAAAAAAAGGATTTTTCTTATTCCACCCCCCCCCGTGGGTAACTCAATGGGGGGGGTCAGCCAATTCCGTTACAGTTCCTTCCCCCCCCTCCGGGTTGAGTTTTGATAACCACCTCCTTGGCTTGCGCGCAGGTGGTGCAATGCGATGGACACCGCCGTTTTGACCACCACCTCCTCATCTACTGCAATCTCCTCATCATCCACAAGCAGCAACAATAAAGAATCAAAATACGAATTAGCGTTGCTTCCTCGGGGCCAGACAGTGGCTGCGCAAGTGCCGTACACCAAACGGAAGCAAGAGTGGATTGTGGCCTCTGTTGTGTCCTGGAACGAAGATGAGATGACATATCCATTATTTTCAAAAATCTGTTTTACAAAAAAAAAACCCCTCCTTTTGAGAGAAAAGCATTATTAATCAATCGATTATTGGTCTCTTAACCCCTCATAGCTATATTGTAAAGGATGAGTTTCCAGAAAACAAAAAAATGAAGTCGTGGACTATTCCCCAACACAAAGCAATTCGGTTCCCAAGAGACGAGAGCGACCCCATCATGGTTGGCGACCGTGTGCTTTCCTTGTGGTATCTTCCTGACACAGATGAATGGTCTTCCATGTTTTATGAGGCGACTATTGTTAGCCTGGATGATGGTGGCCGTGTAAGAGATTTTGCCTCACTCAGAGTTGATTTTTTGTTTTTGTTAACATTATATCTACTTGAGCATGCAGGGCAAAGTCTTTTTGCGCTTCAACGGAGATGATGAGGTTTATGACATAGATCCCAGCAAATTGGTCAAGGTCTGTTAACCCTCCACGTAATACGAACGAACTCTCAACCACAAATACGCGTAAACAGAAACCAAAGAGAAGGACCAAAGTGCCAAAGCGGTCAAGATCAAGCTCACTCACTTATGGCCAATCTCATTCCCCCACCTTTACAGGTTCTCCCTCCTCTCATCACGAAACCGTATGCCTGTATTTAACTTAAAGAATTAAGGGTTTTATGAAGAGCGAGGGCCTCGAGGAGGCGGCACTACAATTGCAACACTTCTAGGCGGAAATGAAGGCGGAGGAAATGTTGCCAACACCAGCAGCAGTCACCATCCTCCTAGTAAGAAGCATCGAGCATTCAAAATGGACGCTCGAAGTGTAGATATAGATACAGACGACCACTCGTACACATATCAATCTAGTTCTCATCATAACCACCCCTACTATCACAGTGGTGAACCCGCGCCCACTGGTCTATCCCACAATACCACACAGCCACACTTATCCATGAGAACGAGTGGAGATGTTCCAGGGACATTATCCTCAAATTCTCCTTATTCAGCCCACCACACAGGCAATGCTCACTCTGGACCACTCTCCAGTATCCCTATTTCAGGAGGACCCCTTCTGCAGAGTCCCTCAGCTATACATGGAACTCCGCCATCTACGCTGCCAGATGGAACCAGCAGCAGTATTTCCATCGCTTCCGCAAGCAACAATGTGAGCCACCACTCCCAGCGCACAAGCAGCGAGCGGTCAACAACGATCTCTGCGGCCATGTACAATAATCGGTACCAGTTTTGCGGCGTCCTAGGCAAGAAGATGAAGAGGCTTGGCGCCATCCTCAACGAACGCAACAAGCTATCCAACACATGATAAGATGACAAGCCACTGTGGACACCGCCGCCATGCTTGCTGCCCACCTCCCAATGGTGGTATTGCGGGATTTTGAACGGTATGTATGTGGTGTATCGCAGAGTGTCTGCCTCGAAATCTATCTGTCTGAGGAGGCAGACCTCTGTGGCCTCTCTTCTACGTGACGACACAAACAGCCACACACGTGTTATGCAACGGCAGCAACAACAACACCCTTCATCTCTCTCTCTCTGTGTGTGTGTGCACGCCGAGAGTCATACATGCGAAGGGTTTTGTTGTTGTTGTTGTGGCCATCCAGATTGATGATGATGATGATGCACCCAAACGATGTACTTACTCCACCCACTCAATGTACAAAGTCATTATTGAAGGAAATTTCAACAAAAAATAATAATTAAATTGAAAAAGAACCATTACATTTTTGCCCACAATCATCATCAGCTGATGAAACATAGAATTATAAAAATAAGAACTTCTCTCTCTCTCTCTCTCACACACACACTCTCCCTATTCCTCTGCAAGCAAAATGTCTAGTTTGGTTCGTATTAGCTCACCAAATAGTGAGTTGGCCCAAGCAAACCATGGTCGTGTGAAAGCAGACGGGTTATTTGGGTCGAAGCTCTCATGCATCACACCTTTATCTGCATCTGTGTCCTGATATTCATTCACCATACCGTACAACTGAGTCCTTAATCTCGTATAATTTACACCTGGAAAAATTGAAGATCAATGCAACCAATAATCATGTTGGATGTACCTGACACATTTGCACAAGCTCAAGGATTTCCTTTTTATTGTTTGAAGTAAGGGCTTGCATCGTCAGTGCTATGTGCCAGACCCATCCTCTGTATGTGTGAGGGCTTCCAATTCCTCGTGCTTTAGAACCTGTTTGTTTGTTTGTTTGTTTAAAAAAAATCACAGCGAACATGGATAAAAATGGATCCATAGAAGACGTCGACGACCTACCAACAAAATAGTGTGGGTTCTCTCTACTCAAGACCCATCGGCGAGTGTTATTGGCAATTTCACCATGGGGATCATGGGTCGACCTTTCAATCACAATGCAGAAAAGAGCAAAGAATGGTGAGAAGGAAAAAACCGAAGTCAAAGTTTTACCACAGGATCTTCGGAATTTTACCAGTATCCTAGGTAAGGGATAGATAACAAAGAAGGCACATTTGCATCGTCCATTAGGTTGTGATGACCCAAGCCGTCAGTCTGTTACGTTATGAAGGAATATATTCAGCATTCAATCAAGAGCAACCGAGCGATAAACATTGCAATGTGGTACTTTGTACCTCGTATGCATATATCTTTCCATATCCCCCGCGCTCCACTATAGCATACTTATGAATACCTAATTTTGATCAAATCACTCGTTTATGCACTATTGTTTCGAAGATTTTCACGGATTGATACCCCCCCCCCAAATCTTCAAAGGAATGATTTTACCATCATCAATCTGTTGTTTAAGCTGACCCGCCTGATTGGCAAGTTGCACATCGGAATAGATACTCAGAGCAATCTCCTCCAGGTACCCTAGCGTAACAACTGCAAACATATTCGAGGGCACCAGGTAGGGATAGGTGCAGGCATCATCAGATGGGCGAAATCCTGAGGACAATAAAGTGGCGTTAGAATAAGGACTAGAACAGGAAGGCGAGAGAAAGGCCAATATACCGCTCCAGGTCATGCCAGTGTATGAAGCCTCTGCCCCAATGCCCTAACGCAGCCCAAAGATTACACATTATTGATTGAAATGAGAAAAAGACGGAAGAGTACCTGTCGTGGCATTTCGGAATGATATTTATATGAAGATTTATCTGCATCATGATTCTGCTCTAGTATCCACGTAGATACGGTAAGCTTGGCTGCTTGCAACCACTGGGTATCAAAGAAACTAGTAACTCCTAAAGTGGTGTGTGTGTGTGTGAGAGAGAGAGAGAGAGAGAGAGAGAGATGGCATGGCTTGGTGATTATTAGGAGCTTTCATATATACCTGTAGCTTTCCAGTATTTATAGCTTAAGCTCAGAAAATAGCATAAACTATCAACCTCATATTTTCTCTCCCATATTTCTGCAGTCTTTCCTACGGCTTCATCGTGTTTGCTCAGATGGCTTTGACAATACATCAATACAATACTAATAAAAAGGCTGCTCCAATACTTCGGAAAAATGGCCTCAACTCGTGTACTTGACTCAAGACATCTGAGAAGGGGATAGTGTACGTACGTGGTGAGAGGTGCTTCACGGAACGCGTTGGCATAGGGATCCAATAATATACGATCAGCCTGTCGCTTGATGAGGCCCTCCAGCAGCACCTGCAGATGCAAATCTTCTGCTGCCAAAGGCAAGTAGTGGTTCACCTTGAGAGGCAAATACCAGCATGGCAATCGTTTGGATTTGTTTGTTTTGTTTTGGTTAGGGGATGAGCTGCATCGTTTGTCGTTTTCGGTTAAAAAAACAAATAAAAGTGCAGTATGCTGAGAGAGAATAGCATTCAAGGCTTAAGTCGTACAACACCTGTGCTGAAGAATCGCGGAGCCACATTGCGGGGATGTCACCTATATGTATGGGGAGAAGGACGCAAAATGTATCATCTCTGTGCAGAGATTTCTCTAAAAGGTGCAAGGTGAAGAGGATCTTACCTGTGAAGACGTGAGTGTGGCCATTGTCCAGCAGCATGGTCGTAGTCTCAAGGGTGCTGACAAAGCAATCTCGGAACATTTTGCTGAGTTTGGGGTAGCGCGGGGCGAGCAGGTGACTCACGCGGTCGACCTCCTCTCGAACCACCACAGGCACCTTCTCGCTGACAAGCGGCGGTTTGGCCCTCAGCGCTGCTCCCACCAAAGGTTTGAGCCGCTCCACTTGTTTCTGCAGCGCAGCCAACTCGCCTTCACCTGTACCTGCTGGTTCCCTGCTTGTTCCATGCGTTTGCATCTCCCGCCTTACAGCAGTTGTAACCAGGCGTTGAAGGTCTGACTGTAAAACACCATTGATTGCAAGCTGAGGTTGAGGTTGCTGTTGCACTTGTCCCGTTGTAATGAGCATGATCCACCCATAAAGCGCCCCCAGAACAACAAGTGCAAGGGGAGCAGCAAGCAACATCCAGCGAGCTCGTTTGTTGCCCATGGCGCGCGATGTTAAACTACCCATCTGGCCCTTTGCTGTTGATTCTCAAAGCTTGGGGGGGAGAGAGCCCTCTTAACTTAAAGCCCCCCCCATAGGTGAGAGCCTCCTTAAATATTATAATAATAATAAGAAGAAAAGAGAGAGAACAAATTTAATTGTGTATGGATATATTATTATTATTATTATTATTATTATTATTATTATTATTATTATTATTATTATTATTATTATTATTATTATTATTATTATTATTAGTTTCTCTCTTGGAGGAGGGGAGGGACCTTCATATGAAGACGCACACAACACGGTGCTTGGGGGCTAATGGAACAACAACAACAACAACAAGAGGTTCACCTCCCCCAAAAACCAAGCTGCTCATTGAATGCTCACAATGCTAAAATATTCCTCCACTTCCCACAGACTTCGCCTAGAGGGGCTCTCTTTGATGAAGAACAGCCATCACCAACATGCCCAAGAGTTCACGTGTACGCTCCCACATCTCTGCATAATCCTTGGCAAAGCCACAGCTTCCTTCGCTTCTTCCACACAACACAACGCACTAACTTCATCTTGAGAGAGACTAACTCCACAAAATGCAGAGGTTGTTCAACAGAATTGCAGCAGACAGAAAAAGCAGAGATAATAGGTTCATTGCAGAGCCAGCTCGGGCAGCTAAAAAGGCAGGTGGAAGAGAGGGATGCACGCATCGTGCTTCTGCAGGCCAAAATCCTTCGTCTCAAGAAGCAGAAGCAGAAGAAAAAGAAGAAAAAGACCAAGTCTGAAGTCACTCACAGAGCAAAAGATGATAGAGATGATGAGTTTAAGCCATCAGAACGAAAGTTCTCAAGCGACCTAACAAGCTTCACTAATGATGAGCAAGTTCTGTCCTCCATGGTGTCTCATTTGGACATTGATGAAGTGGATAATTGTAGCGACCACGACTTCGTAAGCGAGAGTAAAAGTAATCTAAATGGCAACGTGGGCACCAAAGTCCACAAAACCATGTTTTCTAAGTGGAAACGAAAATCACGCAGCGCCATCTATGGCCTCACTAGAACAACAAGGGAAGAAGTTTGTACCACCACGACAACGAAGAGGCAATCCTTTCTTTCTTCTCCGCGGATGCCTGTGCTGCAGGATGATCGGCAGCCTAGCAATAAGCAAATTATGCAATACCAGGACGCTCCACCAAGAGCAGAGCGCCCATTTGAACCTCCAACATACGAAGAACGAATGTCTTCGTTGCACAGCCTCTTTTCTGATAGCATTGAGAGAGAAGAAAACAAAGTAAGCTATTCAAAGAAGCGAAAATCGATGACAACAACTTTGAGAAGGCGAGCGGCTGTAATGATGACAATTGGACCCAGTAGTGGCCTCGCCAAGGAATGGAGAAAAGAGCAAGACAAAAAGTGCGAGGATGAAGTTTCAAACAAAGAGGAAAGAAAGAATAAAGTTAAGAACCAAGAAAAGTGCAAAGGCAAAGCAAGGAAAGACGTTGGAGACAAAGAGATGAAAAAATCACTGAAAAAGAAGAATGGGGAAAGTGATGAAAATTTAGAAGATGGGCAAATCACAACGTTAGGTGTAACACCGGATTCAAGACCTAGCATCTCCACAGGTGTGCTCGTTCTCAACCATAAACCGCTTTCTGTGCGTCGCTTTGACCAGCAGCATACTGGCTCTCCCTCTGCAGGGCTTGGCCTCACCTTTTATATGGTACCCACAATGCAATTCTCCACTCCCTCACACAATAAACAAACACCGCATAACCATTTGGTAATTTGCACGAAGGAGAAATTCGAGAAGACAAAAAGAGAGCTTGTGGAGACAGAGACCTCCTATGTTAGCAGCCTTCAGATGCTTTTAAAGGTATTTAAAGCTAACATTGTCTGATTGGATTACTTGCATTCACACACAACACAATATAGATCCAGCAACAAGCAATAGATATTGAGGAATTGGACGCAACTACAGTGGTATGTGCACGAAATCAAAAGATGAACCCCTATAATTAATATAAATATGAATAAGGAGGCTGCACTGTGTGGGAAGGCTGTGGTCCAGAAATTGTGGTCGATTCACAACGCCTTCCTCGAGGATCTCAACCAATCTCTGACATCCTCTGGCTCTGATCGCAGTTGGCAGATACCCACCACTTCCTGTACTATCTCTCAATCCTTCGCCTCTTTGCTGGTGCCTGATCTCAAGGTGGAGGACCTTTTTTCCGTTTATGCTAGGTGTGGGTTGTTGGTTCGATTCTTTGCTACACCACTCACTACCTATTGGTGCTTGCTCTCTCTCTCTCTCTCGCAGGCCACCTATGAGGCCTACTATGAGGCCTACAGCAGAGCTGCCCCCATGCTGCCTAGTTTGCACTTGATTCCCAAATTCATTAACATAATACAGGTAAGGTTGACTTTCATCTTTAATCACTCTCCAAAGAACTGGACACCACATGCACCGCCTCACCACCACCACCCATAGAATCAAACTTGTTGTTATTGTCTGATGTGTGTGATTGCCCCCCCCCAATGACGCTACGGATTGATTGATTGCAGGAGCTCGAGCAGCAACAGCAGTCCGTCCACGGAGGCACCCGCGCCCTGTTCGATCTAGACTCTTTGCTCATATTGGTAAGTGTGTGTGGGTGGGTGTGCAAAACTCAACACTTCAGATGACAGAGTCCTGAAAATTTTCTGAAATAATTTGCATGGTGGTGGTGGTGTTGGTGTTGCCAAGCCCATACAACGACTGCCTCGCTATGAGATGCTGCTGTGCGTAAGTACTACTTCCCAGAAATCATTTTATAAAAATATTTTTATTATGTGGCCGACGCAAGTCAGTATTGATTTTAAGAGAAAAAGAAAATGTCTGACAAAAAAACTTTTTTTATAGGTGATGGAGAAGCAGGCAGCGGAGTGCGCAGCTGCGATGGAGGCTGAGCAAGAGAAGCTACATCTGCTTGCCGGCCAACTGCGGCACATCAACATCGATATCAACAAATGATTGATTGATTGATGATCATCACAACAGACTATACTATACTGTAATAAGAGAGAAACAACAATTAACAATAAGAATAAGAACAAGAACAAGAACAAGGTGCTGCGCTTATTATTAATAAAAACACTGACAGTGGTAATAATAATAATAATAAATCAGATTTCAGATATATTTTTACGCAGTCGTCTCAGCCACAACAGCTCCTCCCTTCCTCCCTTAATAATAATAATAACAATAATAACTTTTTGCTCTTATTCCTATGACCAAAAGAAGGGGTGTGTGTGAGATGGTCACGAGGTGGTGGCGGCGGCGGACGCCGAGGCCATGGCAGCTTTCCAGGCGCGAGCCTTCTCCAATAGTTTGAGGTTTGGTTGTGCAATCTGCTCGTCGGGAAATATGTAATCATAATACTCCTCCCATCCTGCAACCCACCCACCCAAGCATGTAAGTAGAGAGTACTCTCTACAAAAAGAAGAAGATTGTATAACGAAAGGGACAGGGGATCCGATCCACACGGATCTATCCATTCATACCTGCAGAAGTGCCATCTTGAGTTTGAATGGGACGACGTTTCTTAACACGCTTGGGAAGCAACGCCGCGACTCTGTCCAAAGCGCTCTCTTTACCCAACTGTTCCTCAAACTCCTACACCCAGAATCGCCCATTTAGCCGTAAGCTCGGATAGTCAGAAACACTACAACCTGTGAGAACCAAATAAATATTATTTAGGAGAGGGGTGTAGTCATTTGCCTTCCAGCTTTGTATGAGGAGCACCCTCTCTTCCTTTAGCTCTGCGGATTTTAGGTACTTGTAGGCTTCCTCGTAAATATGGCGCGCGCCTTCTATCCTCCCTAAAATATTCAATAAAGAGATATTTGATGACACTAATCAGTCCGATTGTTATTACTGTGTAAGTTGTGGATACGAGAGAGATGTCACAATTATGCTTGCCTACTGATTGTTGGAACTGGGCATAGCTTATCCACACTTTAACATGTTTAGTACGATCAAGTAGGCGCTTGTAAAGATCTTCGGCTCTATCCAGTTCATCCAGTTCTATCTCGAAATCTGATAGATAGATGGATGGAAACGCAATGAGTTTAGTTGGCCGGGGCCAGGATGTCATTGGAGACAGTATACAGTACCTATGTAGGCTTTCCATAAGAGCTCAGGCGTGTCGAGATGGGGTTGCTGTATGGCGAGCTCGTACAAGGCACGGGCACGAGCTGCTTCGCCCAGCTGGCGCTCCAGAGCGGAGAAGGCGATCCAGGCTGGGCAGTGGGCAGGAAAACTCTCAACATAACGCTGGTATAGCGTTCGGCAACGGTCGACGTTTCCCAATTGTAGCTCCAGGTCTATGTAAGCCTTGAAGAGACGTGGCTTGGGCGACACACCAAGGGCTCTGCCCAAGACTGCACGGGCTGCGCCGATGTCTAGTTGTCGTACTTCCAGCTGCGCCCACAGCAACCATACTTTGCCAAACGAAAACGCGCGGTGTGGCACCACCCTCACACAACTCTTGTAGACTTCTCGCGCACGAGACACGTCGCCCGCAACGAGCTCCTCCCACACAGCATAGTTTATCCACAGATAGATGTAACGTCGCCAGTACCGCTTCTCTCCTTTTGTGGCATGCAGATAAATATCTCATCGTGAAAAACTTGTAATCACAAAGGCCTTAGGAAGGGAGGCAAAACCAGCGGGGGGAACGTTGGCAATGGCCCTCTCATAAACCTCACGCACGCGCTCTGGATCGCCACTGGCCTCTTCCAACCGTGCGTAGTCAAACCAGATGTCATAATTTCGCGAGTTGTCTTTCAACTCCTGCGCGTACCATTCCAGTCAATTCAAATTGCCATTCTTAAGAATGGCTATACAAAGAGAGTTTTACAAGGCCGCAAGGCACAAGAAAAAGAAAAAGAAAAAGAAATTGAAGAGAGCACCTGTTCATATTGGAAACGTCGTTTGCCGAGAATCACGTGCTCAATGTTGTCACGGTCGCCGTGTTGCTTTTCGAAAGAAATGAACATTCGGTACACCTCCTCTGCACGAGCTTTGGGGAGATGATCCAATGCATACTTATAAATCTGCCTCGCTCTTTCAAACTGTCAACATATATTTTAGACAGGCACACACTCTCGCGTCCAGAAAGTCATTAGTTGCTAGATAATGAGTGGAGGGCCTACTTCTTTGGCTCGTTCTTCGAACTGAGCGAAGGCTATGAAGAAGGCAGGCTCATGGGCGAGTTCTGCGAGGTGGCGGAGGGCCTCCTCGAAGACCTCGCGGGCTCGAGCCAAATCACCAGCGTGCTTCTCCTCGAACTTGGCGAACCTCAGCCAGGCACCAACCGCCGGGTGGCACTGCACGAACCGCGCAAAGACAGCACGCGCACGCTCCAACTCGCCATTACGAAGCTCAAACTTGATGAAGGAGTGCCAAGCCTGTTCATCTGGGCCCCACTCCATCCATCTCTCAAAGATCTGCCTCACGTTGGCGTAGTTGCCCAGCACGTCTTCCATATATATATACTTATACCAGAACTGGTCCACTCGAGGTAGAAGAGTAACTGCACGATCCCAAATATTGCGAGCAAGATTAATGTTTTTGTGTTTCATTTCCATCTCAGCATATTTCAGCCACACAGTGACATTCTTATAGTCAACATCAAGAGCACGCTCATAGATGTTGCGAGCGCGCTCATATTCTTGTTGGCTCTCTTCCCAAGCAGCATATTTTAGCCAATTGCTCATGAGACCTCTTTGACGCCTAATCTGATCTTCAAACTCTTTCCTTTTTCGCAATTTGTATTCTGCCAACTCTTCTTCATCTGTTATCTTCTGTTTTGGGGGTAAAATTTCGGCCTCTTGCCTCTCCTGAGCCTCCCTAATTATCTGCTCCGCAGTGATTTGTATAGGAGCAGCTGTTTTGTTCTTCACTTGGGGAGCACGCTGGCCTCTCCTTGAATTGTCGGCCATTGTGTGTTGAGGGACCGGGGGGGGGAAGAGATTTTTTTGCGTTGGCTGTTTGGGTTATGGCGTGGTGGGGGGGGTCTGCAGTTTCCTGGCTCTTTCAGACCCCCCCTGCCCTAACCGGAAAATACACAAAACATTGTTTGCATTCTTGGGGGGTTGCCTGAGTGATACAAGAATGCAAACAATGCCAAAACTTTTTTCCCTGAAAAATCTGGCCACAGGATGCCAAAGAATCCAAACAATGCCCTAAGGTTGGAGTTTATTTTCCGACTAGGGCAGGGGGGGGGG
>CDFI01105655.1:0-10654 GCA_000826405.1 Acanthamoeba divionensis | reverse complement strand
CAAAATATTGGACGAGAGTTGTTCATAATGGTAGTCACTTACCTTCACTCTATCTTTTGAAATTGTTAACATGGACCCATCATTGAATAGGGCAAGTAGTACCATTGCAATTGTGGGGAAGTACCTGTACGACATGAGTTAAATATCTGCATGTAATCTCTATTGTGTTGGACAAGGCGAGATAGCAACCAATCATAAGCAATTGTCAGAATGCCAAAGGTAAGCACAACACGCACGCAAACAGAAATACTATACATGCAGTAATTCTTCAATTGAAAGAGAAAGTTTGTAAGTGAACATTAAAACATATTGTCAACATTTTTGGTCTATCATCACCTACCTTCATTCTTTGAAATATTTTGCGCGAGCCCACAATGGCATCCACAATCACGCTTAGGCCCTCCTTTGTCAATACAATGTCCGACGCTACCAAAGATTTGAGAAATCATGGTATCATAAGAGTAGAGCGCCGAAGGGGAAAGAATCTAACCTCCACGTGCTGCATCAGTGGCCCCGGAAACGGCGATGCCAATATTTGCTTTTTTTAGTGCTGGCGCATCGTTGACACCGTCCCCAGTCATGCCCACAATACGACCTCCCCGCTGCAGCATCTCCACGATTGTGTACTTGTCTTCTGGGAACACTTGTGCAAATCCATCCGCCTCGTTGACCTTATATTTCAATATCTTTCAGTTCCTGATGACGAGATGCAAGGTTGGAGAGACTCTAGAGGTTTACAATTTCTTCCAGGCCGAGTCCTGTTTCTTGGCGCGCCTTGTCTTCGTGTTTCATATACTCTGCCGGGAATATATTTGTAGTCATCCCCAGTATGCGAGCGGTCTCTTTGGCGATGGTCAGGTGATCCCCTGATAAGTTGGTGCCAAGATAAGTTCTGGATTATCCATCTAGAAATAGATCACATATCAGTACCAGTAATCATCTTCACATTAACTCCTAGTGCCTTGGCTCTGTTGATAGTCTCTTTTGTGTCTTCTCGAGGAGGATCAAACATCGGGATTAGTCCAGTCATCGTCCATGTCGTTCCTGTAGATTGAGTTTGAACCTAAGATGGCCAAACAATATGACAGGAAGTTTCCTGACAGAACCAATAAATAACTGTTACCTTGTTCATCGGCTACAGCTACACCGAGAGTCCTGTAGCCGGCTTTACCCAGTCTTTCTATGTCATTGAGTACCCTGTCTCTGTTCAATTATCTCCACAAGATTAATACCACAACAAAAAACAAAAAGCTCATAGGCTGAGGTGGCAATACTTGATTCTGGGGCCGTTTTCTGAAAGATTTAATATAACTTGAGGAGCGCCTTGAGAAAATAGGAAGAAATAAGTTATCATCAAACTCACCACTAACCACAGAGAGACTTTTTACCTTTAGCTGTATGAAATACTTCTCCGGTGGGACTCCGGATTTTGGCACTTGTTTTCTTGCCCACTGGATCAAAGGGAGTAAATTGGAGCACTTGGAAATTAGAGAGGTACTCCCTCTGCTCCTCCGAACATGCCCCCACCATTGCTGTGCGCAAGGACTATATTAGAATTTATGGGAAGTGCATGCACACCGGAAGAATATACCAATGTCGATGGCATCTCCATTTTCAGGCTTGGATGCCAGGGCAGCGTCAAAGATGACGTCAGCTACTTCGCCAACGTAAGCAATGGGGCTTGCCACAGTCAGTTCATTCTTGGTCAGAGTTCCGGTTTTATCACTGCATAATATTTCCATTCTGCAAACCCAACATCAACAATCTTTCTCTTTGTTTTAATTGGGTGAATCCTACCCAGCAATCTCTTCAACAGCAGTGAGGCGAGAAACTATAGCTTCCTTCTTGGCTAAAGTACTTGCTCCGAGGGCCTACAAGAATGAATAAATTAACAGGGAAAATTTTCTTGCGAGCAATTAGGCCGATATACCATCGTAACAGATAGCACAGTAGGCATGGCAATAGGCAGGCCTCCTACAACTAGCACCAGTATATTATTCAACGGAGCACACTCGCCATTAACCACCCCTGCTCATTCTGGCCAGTTAATTGTTTGCCTCTTAATTATTTTCCAGTTAAGGAACTGAAGTTGTTACCTGTGCATGACTTAGTACGTATTGCAAACTGAGTAATCAACTCAGCTGCTACACCAATGCAGATGAGAGAGATACAAAAATAGCCAATTGACTATTTATTGATTTATTTTGGTTAGGTGAGTGATGAGAGGTAGGGTTTGAGAGGAAATAGTAGACCTTCAGTATGGTGTGGATGTGGCTCTTTTTTTGGGTACTACTGACCAAGCGTGCCGCTTTGCCAAAGAAAGTGTTTAGCCCAGTAGCATGCACAATAGCCTTCATCTCCCCTTGTTTAACTATAAGGAACAAATATTTTGAATGAGGTCAGAATCGTGAGAGCTGAAAGATGCACTCAATTATACCAATAGACCCAGCATAGACTTCCTCCGATGGGAAGCGTTCCACTGGTAGAGACTCGCCAGTGAGGGAGGACTGATCGATCTTGAGGCTCTCTCCGTCATCCAACAGATAACAATCAGCTGGTACGACATCACCCAGACGCAGCAGCACAACGTCTCCAGGAACCTAACATCTAGTATTACAATAAAATCAATGCCGAGTAGGAGTAGCAAGGTTTCCCACCAGCTGCGTGGAGAGCAAGGCCGGCTGGACCTCTCCATCTCTTACGCATTTGCATGTCGGTGCCAACTGCTTTTGCAACGCAGCAATGGCATTACCTGAAGAATAATCCTCGTAAAATCCTGCCCACCCCATTGTGTCAGCTCAATCTGTCAAGAAGATGACAACGGAGAACGCACCTATGCAAGCATTGAGCAGCAGTAAGGCCGTTATTAAAATTCCATCTACATAGTCTATAAGAACAAATGACAGCAGAGCTGCAAATTCCATTGCCCTAAGTGGCATAGCAAAGTGATTAGAAGGGAATTATAAACAGGGAAGTGAGTTAGGAGGTGTATATACCATGCCAAAGGATTCCAGAAGAAATAGAGGAATTTGAGGATGAGGCTTTCTTTTGTTTGGGGCAATTCATTTGGACCAAAGCGTTCGAGCCGCTCCTACCATGAGCAAAATAGACTATAAGAAATCTTTGTCCCTATTTTATTCGAGTGGTTGGTGGTCGTGATCGGAGGACTTGCCGCAGCTTGTTGAGAGGTGAGACCCTCACGCCCGACTGGTTCTCCCAGTTCCATAGACATTCTCTGTAGCACCTCATCGACCCTCTCCGAGACCGATCTCGTGTCCTCCGGCGCCAACATCACCTTACTGCCCCCCACCAGAGTCATTAGAGAGTCCTTTTTTGTTTTGCTATATTGTGCTTTGAGAGGAACGCGTTCCAACCTCACATGCAGAGCAGATTTATCTTCTTGGCTTCTTAATACTTCCTTTTCTTCTTGTTCCTTCTCTTCCTTCGTGCTGCCCATTGCCCGTTTCCGGTCTCTCTTTGCTTGCTCTTCTTCTGCACGTAGAGGCTGCTTTTGCTTCTTTTTTCTGTTCTTCTTTCCCTCCTTCATTCCTACTGTAGGTTGCTCCTTTTCTTCCCCCTCTTCTTTGTCCGTGTGTCCTTTTTCCTCCATAGTGCACTTTCTCTCTCTCTCTCTATTCACTGGAAGCCTGAAAAGATATGGCAGCTGTAATAGCAAACAGTTGTTGTTAATGACGATGAGCAAAATATAATATTATATCTTCTCTTTGTAATGGAGAGAGTGCATCATAGAGAGAGAGAGCCGGCGCGGTATGTGAAATATATATATAGGGCATCAGGCGGGTGATCACCTGAAGTAGCGGGGTGGCGCAAATTGATGGTGATAGGGCAGAGCACATATGCGGGGCTTGAAACCTGAGCGAACAGTCGGTGGTCAGCGGAGAGGAACTCCTGCAAGCGGCTCCCAGAGATCAGCCATTTGTCACAACACAGCTCCTCTCTTCTCTCGAGAGATGGCAATATATTTTATTTTATTCCCAACCACCCAGACTCACGTACGCACAACATTCCTTTCTCCATTTCTTCAGAAAGAATTTTTCGGGGCCACACACCACACCCTCTCCTCCTCGGCACGAGATGAAAGAGAGAGAGAGAGAGAGAGGGGGGCAGGGCCCAAAGTCAGAGTAGAGTGAGAGAGCACCAAAAAGCGGCGGCGGCTTCGCTGGGATTTCAAATCCAAAGCTTTTTTCGAACCCATCCATTTATCTGGATCGCCGAATTGTGAGACACAAACGCAGGCAAACGACAACAAGGAGGAGGAGGAGGACGTATCTCTCTCTCTCTCTCTCTCTTTCTCTGTGTGTAAGTTGGTCATTGACAAACTTTCGAAATTTTGGCAAGTAGGTTATTCTCTCTCTCTCTAAATAATGGCTCTTGGTAAGTATTGGCAAGAAGCAGAGATAGATGGACTGGAAGTAGCGTCAATGGTGTATGGGTTTGCTGTGGTGGTCAGCTACCATCTTATGTTTGTCTGCTGCACACTGTTGTGGCCCAGAAGAGTTGGCCTTGGCCGCAATCTTTACTTTCGCCGCATTTGGCTGAGCCGCTTCTTGACCACTGGCGATCGACCTCCTATAGACGCCATCCAGACCATACGCAATGGCATCATGGCAGCAAGGCACGTGCCTCCCAATGTGGGCTATTAAAAAAAATATATGAATGAATGAATGAATGAGCATCTCACCCAAACAGCTTCATGGCATCAACGGCAATCTTGATAGGCTTTCAGACTGTTAATATTGCCGTTAACCCAGACTACACAATGTCAGACTTCTCGCGGGTAAAGCTGATCGTGGTTGGTTCTGTCTTTTTTGTGGCGTTCTTCTTCCTGACGCTTAACATCCGCATGTACAACCACTGCAGCTTCCTTGTCTCGGTGGCCAAGCCCGCCGAGGGTTGGCCTGACTGCGGGTTGGCAAAAAAGGCACCTTGTCCCCCTCCCCCTGCACAATAGCTGATGCATCCTTAAATAACGGATCTTCGATTTAGCTCAAGAAGATTAAGAAGCTGAAAAAGCTATATAAAACTGGAAAGCAGAATCACATAGATGCAGATCACAGTGACAGCACTGTCAGTGAACCTGACCATAGTGGTGATCAACAAAAGAATGAAACAACAAGTTCCTCTGCTGAATCCATAGATGGGGACCTGTACTATCCATTGATCTCACTCTGATTTTCTCAGCACTTCTAAAATCTATTTTCAACCTTCAGAATGGGTGAACTGAAGAAAGATCAACTCGTGAGTGGATTCACCAAGGCAATGAACGCTGGGGCGATATACTTTACATTGGGCATTCGCTGCTTCTACTTCGCAGGCCCTCTTGCCTTGTGGGTATGCTTCACTACAATTTCTCCTAACAAAGCAGCTGTAACCACTGGTTCTCTATTAATTGAAAACAACAATACATGCATGAAGGTTGCAGGCCCCATCTGGTTCATGTGTGCAGCAACAATAATGGCAGCGGTTATGCTGGTGCAGGACTTTGTGCTGTAACTCAAATAGCAATGTTCGACACAACATGTATGTTGTAAGAACATAAAATTTATTTTGTGCTTGAATTTATTCAAAAACACACAACAGTACTTAGGATCATTCATCATTTTTCACTGCGACCCCTGGCTCTTTGTTTATTTGTTTGTTGTTTGAACCCATCACCCAACCAGACTCATGAATTATTTGTACAGAGATGTCCAATCAAATCAATCAGACTCAAACCAATCAAATCATTACCAACCAACTTGGTAATGATAACCCACACACACTCACAACATATGGTGAAAACAACAACAGAGAGAGAGAGCAGAGAGAATGCTGTGGTTCTTTGACTGTCCTGCTGGCCACATCAGGGGCAGAAGAAAAGGAATGGTGGAGGGTGAGGGTGGTGCCAGTGATGAGGATTTAACAAATAATTTACAAGGTTTATATGTATATATATATATATAAATGGTATTATATATGGCTATCTGATTCCCAGCTCGCGGGATGTTCTTTAATATTGGATCCACACACAGCTGCAGGCTAAAGAGAGGATTCTCCCTGTGTGTGTGTGTGTGTGGTGTGTTGTGCTCTTCTGTTTTTCCAAAACTGATGAGTCTCTCGCATTCACTGGGTTCGGTTCCTGTGCAAAGAAATAGCTCTTGGAGAATAGGAACTGTTGGAGCCGCTGCTGGCCCCCACGGACAGGACTGGCATTACCACAGATACAGACTGGGGAGGCTGTGGCAAACAGCAAAAGGAAAGAAATGGAAAGCTGTTTGTAACGTTGAGGTTGTTGGGGGTGAGACTCAGGTTGATGGTCGGCAAACTGTTGCTGTTTCTGATGTCATTAGAGGTTCTTGTGAGATCCGATGAGCGGTCTTGACTAAACTCGTGCCTACTCGAAGCATTCTCTCGGCCAATCTGCGCCGCATTGTGCAGATCGCTGACATTGTACATGTGGTGAGCGCTGTCCGTGGGAGAGAAAAGTATCTCATACAGCTGGTGTATAATTCCCCATTTTGACTGCTGCTCCCTTCTCCGAACCTGCATCTCTCGCCTCTTTATCTGCATCTCTTTGATCGCTCGCATGGTTTCCTCAACGGTTCCTGTTGCCAGACAACAAAAAGAGCGCGGTAAGCCCATTTTTGAAATTTCAGGCATCACAGTCCGTGGGGGGGAAGGAATTCTTTAACAAGATTTCTAAAGAATCACAACAGCGTTGCTTCTCTTTGAATTGATTGAATGATTGATGATTTGTGGATTTGCTAGCGGCTTTACTTGTCTCTTAGAATTGTAAAGAGAAAGATAATTTGTACGCTGGGAAGGTTGAAAGTTTTCTTTCGTTGAATCGAAAGAGGCCAAGAGGGTAGGGTGAAGTACCAATAAGGTTGTACAGCTCAACGCCGTTTTCGAATTCGTTCCTGCACATGGGGCAGGTGCCGCTAATTTCGATCCACCTGGCAATGCACGGCAGGCAGAACAAATGGCAACAAGGTGTCAACACAAATTCCTCTCCTTCAAAGCATATACAACAACCTACAAGCTCATCGTCCTCATTTGCATCTTTAACTCCAACTGTTGTCTTAATCGATTCCATAGTTCACTGCCAACACGATCCAATCTTTGACCTTTTTACACCCAATATACAAAATGTGCACCTCTTTCCTTTCAAGTATTCACAGACGTTCTAATCACCCACCCTCAGTCAATTCGAATCTGTTTTAGTTGTAGGGCCGCTTGTGTATGTATGTTGAAGATTCCGCCAGCTGGCTACAAACACATCAGCAAGATGGGCTGGCTTTCCAAAGAGAGATATTAATAAAATATTACACAAGGCCTTTCGATCTGGGGTATGAGGTAAAAGGGTTTACCAGTAATAGACAGAGAGCAGTGCAGGTATCAACAGAGGCTGGGAGTAGTACTACTTCAAGTGGTGATGGTGTATGGAAGTTGTTGTGGGTCCGTGGCCAAATTGAACGCGGAAAGTTCCAACAAGCTTGTACGGTTTTAGGTCCGTCCGCCGTTTCCTTTACTGACTGTCTGGCTGGCTCCCTGATGTTTGGGGGGGGGGACTTGCTGAATGACTGGATTGATGCTTGCCGACAGGAGGGGCTTCTTCTGAATTTGGCGTTCAAGTTCGAGCCCGCCCAATGGCCTTCTTCCAAACGGACCAAACTGTCCAACCGGCGATATAGAAAGGGGAAAGGTGGGCCCACACAGGTGCACAGCCATTTTTTGTACCAACAGCAGGGAAATGTCCGCAAGAGAGGAGGAAACCTTCTGGCGGCGCTCTGCTACTTTCCGGGCAGTTCCCGGTAACCCCCCGCTCTTCTTTCCCTTTCAAATACTTGGAAAATTCCCAATTTTTTGCTGCTGCATTTTATTTGCTTTCTGTTTTTTGGGTACCTGCTCAATTGCCTTGTTGGTCTTGTTGCCTTTTTTTTGTCTGTTCGTCCTTGGCCCGTGTGGCAAGAAAGCTGCAGCAATCGCCCACTGTGCCTGGAAACACCATGTCCGACATGTGCTTGAGCTGGACTGTGTAGTTCTTATAGGGCTGGCCATGCTCAAGGAACTCTGAAAGCGCCTTCTCCACTTCCTTGATGCTGCAAAATTCCACAATACCAAACCTGCGGGAACCGCCATCAGGGTTTCTGCACACTTCGGCAGCTGATGCAATATGACAAAAGATATGAAAATTAACATTAGTTGTAATTTATCAGTGACAGGGCACTTTGTCCCCTGTGCTATATGAACCATTCACACGCATGTATGTGGTGCATGTGTGAGGACAGGTCTTCTTACCTAGGGGAGAATGACCAGCTTGAACGAAGAGTCGCAACAGCGCGTTGTCGTCTATGGGCTTAGGCAAACCTGTCAAACAAGCACGCATACATGCAGCAATGAGAACCAAGCGAGGAAAAGATTACTCTCATAAAACACAAGAGGGAAATTTTTCAGTGCCTGTTATGAGAATAGTGCGCTGCAGTTTGGGCTGATGACCATTGACCAAGGAAGGGTAGCTTGTGGTGGGACCACCAAAGTGCGGCTTAGTTGCACTGCGACCTAAAGGCACCACTCCCACCACCTCAAATGGATTGCTCTCACCTGCAATAATAAGTGAAAATAAGCGTGCCATTTCAAAGAGTTTATAAATAAATAGACACATGTTGTTTGTTGAACGCGAAGGTGGGTGGGTGTTTTTCAATTACCTTTTCTTTGCAAGATATATATCTCCTTTAATAAAAAAGTAAGATCTGTTCTCTTCTCCCAATCATCTTTCAGCTGGGTGAGCATCTCTTCGGCCTGTGGGTATGAACAGTTTGTAGCCAACGGAATGTGGGCAATGGCTATTTCATTGGAGTAGAAGTAGCAATATTTTTCAAACAAAACAAGATGAGATAAAGAGAGAAAAATAGTCAAGTTCTTTGTGGCTATACCTGGCCTTGAAGATTCAGGACATTGTGGAAAAAGTCCAAGTATTATTTGTTTCAAGTGATATAGTTTTGATTGGGGCTTTGGTTTTACACACGGCACTCCAAGGTCACGTTGCCCTGCAGGTTATTCATACGAAATGGACAATTCAGCACAGTGTGCGTAAGGAGGAGAATATAGTAAGCAGAGTACATGGGCCAATGCGTAAGGCATGAAGTTTGTTGAGCCTGACTTCAAACGGCTCAATATCTTTAAGTGCCTGAAGTACATCAGAAAAGACAGTAGGAGCATGAAGGGGAAGCCAAAGTCAATAGTTTGTCTTTTAGCGTAAAATGAAAGGAGATGCATTTGTTACCCGGGTAAGTATCTTCACGGCTTGGTAGTAGTGTTGAGGGGCAACAAACGAGTCAATGAGAGAGATGCTGGGTCCACAAAAGACATCTGGCATGTGCATAGTGCGAAGAGTCTGCATAGGATTCCAATGGCTGCGTGGAACTACAATATACACTGCTGAATGCACCTCGCGACATTTAGCCATCTGCCAACCTTCGATTGCTTCATCAGTTGAAGGGGTGGTCTGGAATTATAGAAAGGGGGAACGTTTAACACATTGACATTAGGATGTAATTAATTCTGCTTTTCAACTACCTGCGAGGACATGGGTTGGTGGCGGAGAAGTGCAACTTTAGTTTGTAGGCGATGTTTCTTCATCAGCACGTTCCCTTTATATCCACTTCTCGAAATATTGGTCTCCATTGCGTGCAGTTTGTCCTCAAGAACCTGTAGCAATTCTTCTCTTGAGAGACATAACAGAACATTTCAGATATTTGTGATTACACATCTGTGATCACATTGAAGAGATATATTGGTATGAATTAACTTGTAGGTCTTTGGATCGTGCCTGTCCTTAAAGTGACGGTACATCTGCGACTTGCTGTGGAAGAGCTTTTCACAATCGCGGCATTTGTAGTGAGCACAGTCCTGTATCAAACGAACTATAAAAATTTACTCAAGAAGGAGGAGAAACGTAGTAGTAGTGAGGGGAAGAAGAACATGCTTTGTGATGGTGAGCAAGCTGCTTGGGGTCCATAAACTGCGCGCCGCAGCTTTCAACTTCACAACAAAACTTGGGACTCCGCCAATTATACTTGGGCACTCTCGTGTTGATCCCTGGGTATTAAATCACCAGATGGATTTAATAAAACACCATTAATAGCATTAAACGCACCATAGTCCTACGGCCAGAGATTTTGAACTTACGCGCATTGTATTCAAGGCTCTCGTTACGTATATGTTTGTCGTTTATGTGTTGTGTCAGCGCGCCCTCAGTGATAAATTTGGAAAAACAGCCATCTTCTCTACATTTGTAATGTAACTTAGTACTTAAATGCTGGCTTAATGCTGTCTCTTTCCTGAATGAGCTCCTACCAGAGGACAAGGAAAATTAGGTTAAATTTTTCTCAAGGTCGCCTGCGGTACATATATTCGAAAGGTTCTTACTGACAAATAGAGCATTGGAATTGAGAAGATGCATCTTTGCTGTGATGTTGTGGAGCGATGACTGTTCGCGGACTGTTGGCCTCAGGAGAACCAAAATAGCGTTTGTCCCGCATATGTTCAATCAGTTGACCTCCTGTGGCAAAGACCTACGATTGGCGGTAGACCAGATGACTCATTCAATTTCTTGTACTAACACATAAAGAAAGCACACACACACACACAC
>CDFI01105648.1:2298-12932 GCA_000826405.1 Acanthamoeba divionensis | reverse complement strand
GTACGTTGTATTTGTCGTATGAGTTCTCTTTCATGCCATTCATATATACAATCGGTTTTGGTAGCAAATGCATTTGTTTCAATTGATCTGCGAGAGAACAGTTGGCAACTTGTGGTGTACCTATTATGCCAAATTCAGCCCATTAATTATTCGAAGGAATGGCTCCCTGATTTAAGGATTGAAACAAACCGCATCTGAGCCTGTGGTTGTAAGTGAGGTGGTTGCACAAGGATAAAATCTGAGCGTTCATGCGATATTGATATTGGAGGCTGATAACTGCCTGTGGGTGAGCCTCACTAAGGTGTTTGAACAGCGAAATGCCAAGCCCGAGCTCTCGGGCCTCAGCGTTACGTACTAAAGGTGGCAGCTGATAGTGGTCTCCCACAAGGACGAATACATCGCTGAAGCGAATGGGACCTGCACATAATTACATAAACAGACTTCAATCATTGTAACAAAGATTGAGAGAGAGAGAGAGAGAGAGAGTACCCAAGCAGACAGGTTGTGTGATTTGGCTGGCTTCATCAACAATGCAATAATCAAACCGACGTTTACTGAAAAAGGGATGAGTAATTCCAAGGCAAGTAGTGCCCACAACTTTTGCGCAATTGAACAAATGTTCCAATTCAGTCACTGTCTTTATGGTTCTTCCTCCTTTTAATGAATAGGTCAGTAAGCGGTAACTGTCACCTTTGGCACAGAAGGTCTCACCTGGTCCATTTCCATTGTGAAAAGTATATGGTTGTATTTTAGGGTGGACAGATTCTGGTCTTCCCAACCGTAAGAAGTCAATGCCCATATCCAGCAATTTGAGCAACAGATTGTCTACTGCTGTGTGTGTATATGAAGTCAAGAGCACCGTTTTGTGTCTCTCTACCAGAGTCCGAACAGCTTGTGCAATAGTGGTTGTCTTGCCTGTGCCTTTAGATTTAAAACAAAAAAAGTGAGGGAAGAAACAGGAGAGGAATATTGTTAGACAAATTACCTGGCATGCCTAATATTAATGCATAGTCTTGGGCTTGCAGAACTTTATGTATTGCTTGCTTTTGGTCCACATTCAGGTCCTTCCATTTTTCATCATCATCTCCCGGTCCTTGCAATCCTGAAGATAATAAAACCATCTGGTCAAATGTGGTCCAAGGCATTGGACGGGCAAGAATATATCAACAGTTGGTGTTATTTTGATGGAACTGTGTACTAGATTGAGAAAGGAATCGTGGAGGCTCAAGGTCGACCACAAGCCTGCGCCTTTTTTCGTCACCATCTTTCTTAGCAAATAGCTTTAACAGATTTTGTTTAACCACAGAAAAACCACTTGACAGCTCTTCTTTGTCTATTCTCCATCTGACATCATATATCGTTCTGCCTTGCTTCCGCCGCACTGGTACATAGGTATGCAGAAATGAGGAACTTATAGTCTGTTTGGTTTGGAAAGACAATTGGGAAGAAAGAAAACCAACCTGATGCTTCTGTTGCTTCAGCTTTCTTTCGTTTGTACCTTGGGGATACTATATCTTCTATTTCTACAATTCCATTAAAAACCTGGTGACCAACTCCAGGCATACATGATGACGCACTATTTTCATTTACAGGAGTAGGAGGAGGTCTTAGCTCTTCTTCGGCGTGAATGATAACAGAATCTGAGAAAACCTCTTTAACAAATCCACTGGAGATTCCAAAATGGCCATCAACAGTTGACAAGACAACATAATCACCGCTTGATATTGCCATGTCCAATAAAGAGGTGGTAGGAATTGAGTTGCTCTCTTGATTGCGCCCAGCCTTGATTGTTGATTCCTTTTGGAAACGGTACAAGAATCCCTTGTCACAACCTAGCTGTTCAGTGACCATCATGTCGTTGAAGCATCTGCCACTTGTCTGTTCTCTTTCTTCCCCACTAATAGACCAAACCTCCTCACGGTATTTGTACATCTCTGCTTCTTCTAACTCGATAAGTTTATCCCAATGCAAAAAATAATTCAAGTGATGTTGGGTAAGGTGAGAAGTCAGTTCATCAAACAGTGTGCCAATGCCACTGCTCTCTTTTGTGCCATTCTCCAATGCTTTGTGGTATAGGGTGCAGTTTTCTAGCTGGTAGCAACTTTTACATACATTAAGGTTCCTCTTCATATCTGGCAGACGGGCAGTCTTTTGTGAAAGGTGGGACGCCAGTTCGTTCCTATTAAAAAAAGACAGGTACTTAGTACTTTCTATGGAGGCATACTTAAATTGAAAATTTACCTCCTTATGATAAGGAAAGCCAATTCATCTCTAACAACAGGATGAGCCTGCATCTCTCCACTTCCCATATAATAGAGTAAGCTCGAGTGAATGCTTGTATCTGTGGGTTTGAATAGTTCATATCGAGAGAACAAGAGAAGTATAGTATAGTAAGATAAAGTGGCTGTCTTAAACGCTATCTCCCTTCAATCTAATTTGGCGTACCATATCTATCAGACATAAGTAAAGTGTAAAGTGTAAGTTGGGCTCGATAAGAGGAGTTCGTAAAATCTGACTGCTTGCCCGTTTTCAATTCCAAAGGCAGTGCCAGTGTCTCTACTGTGCAGCCATGGTGGTTTACTTTCATCTCCACAGATGCATCGATTACACCTACCCGTACACAAAGGAAGTGCAAAAATCAATATGTCTTCAAGCAGAAACAAAGGAGAGAAAAATAGCAGGATTCACAGTACGGAATTATACCTTTGAGGCCATACATCGGGGACCATATGTTTTCTTCTATTGCTAGTACTTTAGACACGCATACCTTGGCCTTTCTATTATGGAAGCCTATTTCCTCCTTCAGCCCAGGTTGAAGCAACAAAAAAAAAAGAATTTTAGACTCTTTCTTGGTTTGGTGATGAAGGCTTGCGTACCTTTGGTTCGTACTGTAAAAATTTCTTGGCCCACTCTTGCATTTTGGGGATATAAACTCGTAACTGAGCTTCAGCAGAATCATTAGTTTCACCCACAGCATAGAATTGATCAATATTGTCATCAATGTGCTGCTTTAATGTTTTCTCCATGCTACTTCGCGAAAAATCGTTTTTCCTCAGGGCATCCTCAAAGGAATCATGTAGTATTGTGCCTTTAATTAAAGGCATATTTGGTTGTCCTCGAGCCTGAAGAATTAAAGGAAAAACACAAATTAAAAAAGGTCTCTATGTTAGCAGAAGAGAAACTGCATGATGTACCTTGGCTTTTTTACCCAGAATTGCCTTACGCAGACAGAAGAAGCTCTCTCCTACGGTTGTGCCTGCAAGCAGTATGTCTGGGTGCAATATCACCAAGTTATTTTGTCTATCAACAATGCATCTAATAAGGCAAACCATCAGAGCTTCTTTTAATTTAGGTTTAACTAGTTTCGTCTAAGCTTTGTACCTGTTCTTGTCATCAAATTGACCAATTAAGTTGATATAGTCTCCTGGATGTACGTTTGTATTGAACCAGTCATCTCTAAGTTGCACAAACTTTTCTAGACAAAACTGTTCATCAAACAATCGTAACACCTGTAACAAAGAAAGGAATGAACAGAACACAATGAGATGCAGTGAAAGACAAAGAAAAAGGGTGATGTGGAAGGTGCACCTTTTCATTTCCTTTAGTTACCCATGTCTCACCTGGATTGTTCATTTCATATAACCCGGCAGAAACTTCAAGCACCAAAAATTTTTGACGCTTGTCCTGGCGTGTGGGATTCTTCAAGAAGCAGGTTAGTATGAAATGAATAAGGAGGAAAGAAAGGAGAGGAGATCTAAGTTTTAGTTACATTCTCTTCACTAGCTTCTTCTTGGTGTAGGCAAAGCATAGCATCGTCAAACATCTCTACCGTAAACTCGTCATCATATCCAATTTCAACTGGATCCTCACTCCAATGCTCTAATTTTTTGGACCACTCTGCTTTCTCCCCATCTTTGCTCACGTGCTTCTCTTCACTCGTTTGTTGTACTTCTTGATTTCGTTCGGTCTCGCTGCATTGTTTTTGAATGACTATTTTCTCTGTGTTTCTTATGTTCCCGTCAAACATCTGCTGTTCAGACTCCAGCCTTATGTGGTGCAGTTCTTCTTCGATTCTATGGTCAAAATCCTCATCTTTCTCAAAATCAAGAAATCGTAGAAAATGATTAGCAGGTTCCTCCGCTTGATAATTAACAGAAATAGACAATATTCCATCATCGCTGTCGCTTTCAGCAGAATCTAAAAGATCAATCTGTGTACATGGCTGTTCTTGTAATTCTTGTTTGGAAGTTTCGCTCTGCTGCCGGTCATTGATCTGCAAATTATGGTCTGCACTGATATCAGGACACTTGTTCGTCACTTCTTTCAAATCTCCAGAGCCATCCACACTATTTGAGCCAGTGTTAGGTTTCTCTTCATTTGGATTTTCAACAGGACGCTGTTCAAACATGCTGTTGTTTGAAGTTCTCTTCGTCAAAGCAAGCTTTCTAGGTCTTTGTGAGATCTGTGACACTTGACTGCTGTCAAATGGTGTGGCTTTTGGTGCGATTTGCATGTTATTTGTGGTGTAATGGTGATCAACTTCATCAATTAGGATTGGCTGTTCTGCTGTGCCCTTCGAAACCATTACTGAAAAATCTGTACTTGTAGACTTGGCACTAGAAACGTGTTGAGTATCTTGGCTGGTCTTTTTGTCAACACGCATTGACTCATCAGCGTTTTCACCATTTTCTTTCACTTCTCGTGCACTGAGACTGTGTTGTGAGGAAATGGAAATAGCAGCCTCAAACAAAGCATCAAACTCATCCGCTGTTAGATTTATAAAGTCGTCCATATTATCCTCACCTTGATTTCCTCCTTCACTTTTTTCATCTGTGCTTTCAATCTGGACTGGAGTACTAATTGGTGCTAATCTTTCTGGAGGCGCATAGCTTGGTGATTGTTTGGGGCTATCAATTTCTAGTTCTGCCTGTGGTGGAAAGCAATTATTTGAAGAAAAAGAAATGAATGAAAAGAACGTGACTTTACCTGGTCAAGGAGAGCCAGCAGCTGATCTAGCTGATTTGATGCAGCACTCAATGCTGTAGAATGTAAGTATGAGGAGTCACCTGATTCAACTATGTTGTGATTACTTGCTCGAGTCTTATCTCTTGGATGCACATGTAAGAGAACTGGAAGACCTCTCTTTCTGCGTGTGCTCATCTTCTGGAGAATACCCAAAGTACGCCCTAAATTTTGATACGCTTAGTAAACCAATATTTGGTCTTCATAAACAATAGCAAAGAAATGTTATTATTACCTTTAGGCTTTGCTTCAATCCCTTTATCCAAACTCAAGGAAAGTCTCGTGCTCTTGGGAATTGGGTAAGAAGGCACAGATTCTTCATATTCATCCTCCCTACGGCGAGTCAAAGGATGGGGAGTGGGTTGCCAGAATATATCTCTCTTTCCTAGAGAGCAAATATTTAACAAGGTGGCAACACACTTCTATGAGAATGAGAGGAGGAGGAAAATGATGTGATTGCACACCATGTCAATAAACCTACCATCGTCATCCCACTCATAGACATCCTCATTTTCAGTAAAAAGATTCTTTTTCAAAGAGAGAGAGGACTCTCTGCCTCTCTGCAGATGCTCTCTGAGCGAGGTCTGTACTGGTGAAGAAGGTGGAGAAGAAGAATCTTCACTACCAGATGAGCTGCCCTTAATACGCCTTTGCTTTCCCTTTCAAACAAAGAAGACGAAAGATAAGCAAACTACAGGCATAAAAAGGATCATATAATACATTGCAAATTTACCTTCTGCCAAATCCCCTCTCTCCGAGTTGGATTTGTTTCGATTGCATTCAGAGCAGTTTTTGTTGAGCTCATTTCTTCTTGGCCCTTGCTGGCAGCAATTGCTGTGGGATTGTGTTTGGCAGCATTTTTACTGCACACACTTGGCCTATCATTCTGATGGTTTGAGCTAATGCCAGCAGTGGAAGTACTTAGCCTATCATGTTTGCGTGGTGCTGTGCCCTTTGTGCTCCTGGCCTGGGACTCAGAGGTCTTCTTGTGCACTGTTGTTTCTTTGGTTTGGGTGTGCTTTATCTGAGACCGTGGAGTAGCTTCAAAATCCTGCAAGTATTGTGTGATAGTAATTGGTGCATGCACAAGAAAATAAGGGCGACAAGGAATTACGTTGCGCATACATCATCTGAGTTGTCCTCAAAGGCAGGCCGCCAAAACTCGAGGTGATGAGTGGCTGAAGCATTGGTGGCTGACTGGGTGCATATATGCTTTAGCCGTTCCATTTAAGATAAAATTCTCAAGCAAAGAACTGGTTTCAAGCATGCTCATGAGAAATTAACAAAGATGTTCTTAAAAATGCGTGTTGTGTATGGGGCGGGGGGGTGCAGGAAATTACAAGTTGCAAGGAATTCAAAAGTTAAATTCCCAGCAAGGGCATAAAGTTGTTCTAGTCAAATTCACAGTCAACGGCCGTATCTCAGAGCATGCATGTGGGAACCACAAGCGAAGCTTGAAGGTGGAAGGATTAGCCGAACCTTGGACCGAATGTAAAATATTTCTTGGAAAGATTTCGTAATGTCGAGAAAGATTCTTTCATTTCTGGAGTTGTCTAGATGAGACCCACAACAGAGAAAGGGGAAAACCAGAGTGGCTAAAGGCAGAAAAAGAAACAGTTTTTGTTGGTTGAGTGGTGCTCAATCGATGGGATACTTCGAAAAATACCACTATCCGCTGCTGCTGCTGGTGCCTTTTGATGGGGCACACTTGCCCTTGATAAAGTCATTCTCCATACTTCCATGATGCAATCACCACTTTTTTTTGTTTCCAAACTGTTGTTGTGATGGTTCTGTGTCAACGTGGCCAAATCCTGTCTCCTTAGCCTATTTCACTCTATTGATTTTGCCCCAGTCCCAGTGCAAGTGTTCTTTTTTATAGTCAACACAACAAGGTATGCATTGTGCACCTATTAGAACAGAATCTCCTCAAAGACAGCAGAGTTTTTTGGCGCAGTGGCGTAGGAGAGGCGTTGGTGAACATTCTTCTCTTTGTCTATCCGCTTCCAGGCCTGCCTTTGTAGCTTGCTGATGGCTTGTAGGATCAGCTGGTAATTACTCTGTTTCTGGGTAAGAATCTTATGGAAAGCCTTATAGCCCAGCCTATATAGTTCGCCATGTTGTTGTGTGAGTAAGAAAAAGAAATTGCACACTTAATGGCCTTCAATTTGGGTTGAAGAGGATTGCCTACCAGAGCACCTCTGCAGTTGTAAGAGGAAAATGGCATTGCATGTGACGAGCAAGTGCACTGTTGGTCCGATTCTTGATCAGAATGTCCATATAGGTTACTGTATCCACCACCACTCCTGAATAATGAAGGAATAGCAAGCTAAGCTTTTTTTTCTGAACTGAAAGGAAGAAGAGAAGGAGGTCATGTTTACCAAGAAAGAAAGTGGGATTGTTGGTGACACCTCTTGGAAGTGCTTTCACATGACAATGAAACTTGATTGCACACTGCATAAAGGCCTGCACAAAATGACATTACATTACAAATGTGTAAAACAAGTTTCAAGAAGAGAACAAGGTACCTGATAAACGTTAAGTGCCACAGTGGAGGGCCTATTGAAGTTGGAATCAAACAGGAGAGGATGACACTTTGGTTTTGCTGAAAGAAGCACTCTCTTCCAAAGCGCCTTCCCACAGGGTGCAGATGTCAACGTTTCCTCCAGGTCTAGTGCTACAGTTAAGGGATCATATTATTCTTTCAGAACTGAGAGAAAGACTCGTTATTAACTAATCGGGTTTGTATGAAACAGGATACAAGAACCAGAGCAGCGTGTATAATCTGCCTGTACTTCCATAGTAACAGTATCAATCAACAGACCACACCATGGTATAAATTGTTTGCCTGAAAAGAACATGGTTAGCCCTTTCAATAATTTGTTCAATTGCTCATCAGAGTAATGAGACTGCTGTGGACATAAATACTACCTTGTTGCTGATGTTTGGAAGAAATAGTAGAGAGAGTCTTGCCATTTATTGTGACTGGAAAATTGACAATGGTCTTTGTAGTGTTAAGTTGCAAACCATACTCAGGATAGCCTCTTGCCATGCTCTCAACAAACCTGGTTTTTTTTTGAAGTAAAATTAATACAAACAGATCAAAGCATATAGTAGGAAGATAGAAAGAGCTAAGACCTTTTGGCCATATCTTTGCTGGTTGTTATATACAAAAAATCGTCAATGAGCCTCATCAATAAGCCTGGGTAAGATCTATTAACAGTTGCTTGCAAGAAGTAGTGTGTGCTGTTGTTCTTACCCTTAGGTGATGAACTGTCTCTAGGGGCAGAAGGAGGAATCATTTGCGTTAAGACAGTTGGCGAAGTATGGTATTGACTGGATTCATCAGATTTGGGCAGCACGAAGTCATTCCAAACCAAATCTTTAAAGCAATGGGTCTCCAAATGACCATACACAAGGCTACACAATAGAGAGGATAAAATGGATCCTTGCGCAATACCCTGACAATGACATTGATTCAATAAGTTGGAACACATTTTTATATATATATATCAACAGATCAAATGAAAAGAAGAGAAGAAGATTGAACTAACTTCGTTCTGTATATAGTATTGGCCCACACCATCTATTGAATGGTAAATAAGATTGGCTGTGATGTGTTCTTTTAACAGGTCCAGTATTTCTGCTCTCTCAATAAAAATATGAACTACCTGTAAATTTAGGGTTAGAAATAATAATAATGATAATGATTATCAAAACAAAGTCAGTAGTCTCTCTCTTTTCTGCCTAGTAACCTGGTCAGTAAGTACAGCATTCCTCAATGTGAGAGCCTTTTGAATAGCAAATTGGTTGAATTGTGGTAAATCTTCAGCTGACAGCACATCACGCTCGAACCGCCGACGGATGTCCCTATATTGCAGAGGAATTCCAGGTTATCATTCTATCTTGAAGATGATATCACTTTTAATTTTTAAAGAAGATCTATACCGCAGAGTTGGTGTCGGGGTATGAATAATGTGCTGATGAAGTAGGTACTCATCGCTTGTGAGTAATCGATTGACTGCTTCCAATAGCTTTGTCTGAGAGACCGTGTTGAATGAACTTTTGATATCAACACTGACGAAGTAAAGGGGCGGTAGCTTCCTGTGAAAGAACTCTCAATTTTAGCATACAAATCAGCTCATTCATATGGAACGGCTATGTTACTTGCTAGTATGGTGGCGTATTGCATGGATAAACCCAGCGAAGCGTATATATGCTTCATTATAGCTAAACACTGAAGAACCAAACAACGTTGGATTTCTGCCCTATAGAAAAATGAGTAACAACTAAAGAATTGAACAACAAAATGATAGATCCTGAATGAAACGAGTCAAAATATACCTTTTCGTGCGTTAGTACAGTAAATGTGCTCTTCAGAATATTGTTGATGCTAAGGTTCCTTGAATCCTTTGGACGGTTGATTCTGCTCATGGAATTGGTGTTGGGGATGTTCTTGCTCGCAGTTGGTCTACAAACATCGTTTTTGATAAGGTTGTTGGTACTCTGTTCATGTGATGGCTTTCGTCCAAGGTTAACAATCGGTCGTATTCCACCTATCTTAGGCAGGAACCTTACATACGAGAAGCCCAGAGATCTACGTTCTAAGATCTCTGAGGCATCCGTCTTTACCCAATTATATGAAGAATCAATTTGTGTTCAATCTAGTTTGCAAAGATAATGTAACGTAATTGCTTACCCTGGAGATTTTCCTAAATACGCCTTGAGATAGCTCATTCATGGCAAGCCTGCTGATTTGCGCCCATATTGGCTTACGGTAGTAAAATATCCTTTTGCTGTTTTGCATAAATGTAAACAATCATTCTCACGTGTGAGAAATTGCAAAGAGAAAGGATATTATGTATTTACCCATGAGGTCCACTGTCAGTCACATAAAAGTGTATCCGTAACAGGGGCACAACAATATCATTGAAAATCCACCTACAGTTTATAGACGTTAATCAAGCTATCTTTGTGTGACATATATTATATGATTTACCTAATCCAAAGGGCTACCAGTTCTTGTTGTTTAAGAAAATTGGTCATTGATGCTCGGTGTGAACTTCTTCCTAACCATTTCATCTCACTTGTCTGCAGCGATAATAAGTCTTAAAGGAATTGTGGCTGATGTCTCAATAACAAATGGATATATACCTTAAAACCCTTCAGTGCTTCATTTAAGGGAAGCTGCTCAAATCTCCGCAACCGGACAAAATGCTCCACACTTGAAAATGGTTAAGCAGTTTAATTAAAAAAGATAAAGAAAGCAAACAAAACTCGCACACAGAAGGATATATTTTACAAAGAGCTTGGTGTTGTTGGCTGAACCCCACATTGCCTTGGGTATCAAATAGTAGCAGACTGCTCTTACAAATGAGGCTACCTGCAAAGACGCGAATTAACAAAAAGTTTACATATCAAGACAAAAAAGTACCTGTCTATGAGAGCAATAAGTAGAAAAGAGCTTATTATAGCTAGAAGCTGTCTTTATGATTTCGATCCTTCGTTTCTGGTAGAAGTACAAATCCGAAGTAGTGAGTAAGTTGTTGTTTGTCAAAAAAAGTAAACAAAACGAAAAAAGCAGACCTCCTGCGATTTTATGAATGGCATACAAT
>CDFI01105638.1:1565-16602 GCA_000826405.1 Acanthamoeba divionensis | reverse complement strand
GGAAAGCAGCTGTAGGGGGGGGGGTACTCTTGGTGGCGGAAAGCAGAGAGGAAATGCAGAATCTGCACAGAGTTGAGGTGATGGAAGAGTTCCATTACGTCTTCATCGTTTGCGAAGAATTTTTTGTCAATGACCAGCAGATTGGACGCCTCCTCAATGTGTGCAAGCTTCTCCCTTTAAACACAATAATGATGATATTAATATTGTATCAGTATACTATATTACATATATATCACTCGCGGCGAATACATTCCGGCAAGCAATTAGAGGAAACCGACAGATAATTCATTCGTTGTGAGAGTAAAGAAGGTACCTGACTCTGGAAGGGTGAGGCAGAGATGCTGCTTCTGTCCATTCGTGAAGTGGAGAGATGGAATACTTGATTAGGAAGCCCGTCTGTAGGCGGCACAGGTCCTCTCGTTCAATTAGGCTGTTCAACAGATGGGCATTGATCAGGTGATACACCTCTTCAAAGAACTGTTGCCTCACAACCTCATATACCATGCTGGTTTGTAGCTGGAGGTTATACTTGTGAAGTACTTTCACTATGTCCTCAGGGGAAGAGCTCAGCGTTTGGACATCTCCATCACGAGAGCGATTAGGAAGGTGATGTATCTCTTTGTGTTCCAATATGGCTGGCAACAGAAGTGGACTAACCAGGAATTCAATAGAGTTCAGGATACCAGAAAAAACTTCGAGGATCACTGAGTGCAACTGCCTTAAGAAGAACAGTTGATTTGGTTCATTATGCCATAAATGATTGCTGGGCTGTTGCATGAGTCTTTGCAGCTTTTCTCTCGGCATCATCTTCCCATTGATTACTGCGGTCTTTATAATACCTTCCCTCTTTGGGTCAGCAAGAACGAAGCTAAGGATATTGTTCTCATCCACTTTCTGCAGGTTTAGTTCATTGTTGTGCTTCCTAAGGACGATGTGCGTCAAAGACAGAGCGTAGGATAGCCAAAAACACTGCCTCTCACCATCATTTTCTTCCTGTAAGTGAAGAAGGCGTAAGAGAAAGGATTTTAATAGAATTAATTGTGGAGTGACTGAGTTGTGTACTTTGATGCATGAGCGCAATGTATCGATGGCACACTGGATGAGAGGCCTTTTCATCTCCATGGTTGACATGAGTGTATCAAGAAGCTGCTGTGCACGTTCAGCTGCAGAGGTTTTTTTACCCTCTTTCTCCTTGCTGGCAATATCTGTAAGTGTTATTTTCAATAAATTAATACTATTGACAAACTCCAGATTTTTAATAAGAATTGATTGGTTAGAAGCATAAGGGTGATACCCGACGTGATAGGGCTTGTGTGGTGTGGGCTAGACTGCGCGCCGCGAATGATTTTCTTTATGAGATTTTCTTGTTCATCAACTTCAATTTCCTGATTGTTTTGGGTCCTTGTGGAGTTGTGCCTTTTTCTTAGCTTCTTTTCATTTTTCATTGGTGAGTAAGAAACCTTGGATCTCTGCTTCTCTTCATTATAGTAGTCTCTCTTTTCTTCAGTTTCTTTGTGCATTTTCTCTTCTTTCTCCCCACAGCATACGGCTCCGACAAAACCCACTCGCACTTGTTTTTCCAGCTCGTCTATGCGCATTCTGAGCTCGTTGTTCATATTAGTTCCTTTTGCCAATTCTGAAAGTAGAGCTGAAAGTTCGTTGTTGTTCTTTTCACATTGTTTTTCCAATTCTGACGCTCTTTTTCTCTCTCTTTCTAATTCAGAGCGAACATTTTGAATGTGGGTTTGTTCCCTCTTTCTGCCGGTGATTTCTATCTCAAGCCTCTCAAAATATTCCCTAAACCTCTCTCTTTCATTTTCCAACTCCTTAATGGTCTCTTTTTTCTCTCTTTCCCATTCCTCCTTTTCCAGTAGAAATTCTTTTCTTTCTCTTTCTCTTTCCATCTGTATTGATTCCAAATCAGCTTTCCAAAGTTCGTTACTTGTCTGTTTTTCACTTCTTTCTTTTTCTCTCATCTTTTCGAGTTCTAGTTGTATCTGTTCTTTACTTCCTTTAAGAGTTGCGATTTTTTCTTTCATCTTTTCTTTCAAATTCTTCATTTCTGTTCTAAGCTCCTCATACTTATCTCTTTCTTCTATCAATTTCTGAGCCAAACTATCTCGTTCCTGTTGAAGCTTTTCTATTCTTTCCCTCTCTCCGTGTTCTTCAATCTGTTTTTGACAATGTGTTTTTTCTTTCTCCTCACTTAGAGCTTTCTCCACCTCTTCCAATTTTTCTTTCATATGTTTTTCTCTTTGGTCTCTTTCTTTTATCTCTGCTACTGATTTTTCATTGTATTCCTTGAATTCTTTTTTTATGTTCTTGTTCTCTCTTTCCCATCTTGCTTGTGCCTGACAGTACTCTGTTTTCAGCTGCTCCATCTCCTCTGTGAGTTCGATTAGCTTCTTCTCTCTTTCAATAAGTCTTTCCTGTTGCCGTACTAAATCACCTTGAAACAGTTTTTGCTTTTCATCTTCAAGCCGCGTTTGGTTTATTGCTCTTTGTTTTTCTTGCTGCCATTCAGTCCTCTCCTTGTTATATCTTTCAATTTCTTCGAACCTTTTTCTTTCTCTCTTCCTTTCCCTTGCTCGCTCTTGTTCTAGGGCCTTTTTTTCTTCTTCTATTCTTTCCATTTCAATTAATATCTTAGTGTTTTCTTCAATCAGTTGTTGAATCTCTCTCAAATACTGCTCCTTGCTCATTCCCTCACTCCTATGCGCACATAGGTCCTTCTCGTCGCCTAGCTTTTGCCGCTTTTCCTCTTTAAATCGATTAAGGGCGGGGTGTTTCTTTCCTCTCACAGACTCTACTTGCTCTTTTGCCTTCTCTTCAAGGCTTTCTGGAAGCGTCGATGTAATATCTGTTCTCGGTACTTCGGTCTTCTGTTCATTCAATAGCTGACTGTCCTTTTCACCTTCCTCCTTTTGTCCCTGAAATTGGCCTCTTCTTGCTAGTCTAGATGGTCTCCTCTTTCCTGTTTGCATAGGCCTTCCAAGTGTCAAATTTCTTAGTCTTCCACTGGTGTTTTCAAAAGAGTTCTGGTCTTCTGTCAAATGTTCCTTCGATTGTTCTGTTCCCTCACTCTCGTCTCGGGGCGATATCGTTGGTTTAGGAACATAAAGGGGAATGGCTCCTTGTGCCCGTAGATTCCTCTGCAACCTTTGTAAGATCAGAGATTTCTGTTGGTCAAGTTCAACTCCCCTCTGAGAGTCTTCCTCCACCGGCTCCCTTTCTCGATTCGTGGTAATAAAGCCACATCGTTTCTGCAGTTCCACTATTGATTTGCCCTGCTTAGGCTTATTCCCAGGAATCACTTGTCCTCCTTGTGTTAAGAGTGTTGTAGGGGGTTGCCGATTACCAACTTTCCTGTTTTCACTATCTCCCACTCCTATTTCACAACTTTCTTCTGCCTCTCTCGAAAGATCTATCTCCTTTTTCTTTTCATTTGCGTTCTCTTCGTCGGAAAGTACTTTTCTTGCCAGGAGAAGATTATTCTTGAGTTGCTCAACTTTTCCATTGCTTCGGCCTTCCGATACTTCTTTCCGCTTCTCATTGTTCTCATCCTCGCGCCTTTCCTGTACCGGCTCATTTCTTTCATTTCGGTCCAGCAAGTTTGATATCTCTTTGATTCTACTCTCCTTGTTTCTCATTTCTTCTCTTATTTTCTGCAATTCAACACCTTGCTCTTCCAACCTTTTCATCTTCTCTTGTATTTTTTGGCTTTGCTTGTCCTTCATCTTGTGTAATTTTCCTGTGCAGAGATAGAAAGAAGGTGGTTAATTTCCTCACCCACAAATGTAACAAAATGAGCTTACCTAATTCTTGCCCTCTTCCTTCTTTAGTTTGTTTGTCCTCTGCTTTCTTGCCCAGCTTGTTAATGAGTTGGGACTTTTCGAAGACTTCTCTGTTGGACTTGTCAAGCAGTTTACTCTTCTCCTTTTCCTTTTTGGATAGTTCCTGATATTGTTTCTTCAAAAACTTATATTCACCGTTCAGGTTCTCATAGTTAGTTCCTATATGGTTAGATTGAAATGGTGATAAGAATGACGAAACAATCAACAGTTGACACTCCATTCTCTATGCAAACAGTAAAATGTCTGTACCTGATGATACAGGATGGGAATTTGCATCTCTCTCTTTGGTGCCGGGATCCCTTCGCTTATCGATCAATGACCTCTGTATATAATAGTCCCATCTCTGTTAAACTATGAAAATTTCAGGAAAACACTAGGAAAGATGTGGTATACCATCGTTGAGTAAGGACTCTTCAATAGCTTAGGGCTTAAGACAGGACTACTACATCCAGAGATAGTTCTGTCCTTCTTTGTAGATGCTGATTTGTTGTTATCATCAGCGAATGTCATTCCCGAATCACTAGGATACAAGTCGTATGGAGAAGACGAGACCAAATCAGTCAATTTCAGCTGGGGTACTCCAGATAAGTGTTTGGTTCTTGGAATCACTTCGGGGTCGGCTGGGCTCGTCTTGATGGTAGCGGCTGCTGGTGCTGGTGACTGTGTTTCTGTTACAAGTTGCTCTGCTGAATAAAACAGCAAGGGTTGATGGCTGCGCTCTCCATGAAGGTCACTAGAATCGCTCATGACTCTGTCTGCATTCCTTGTCTTATTCCTAGTATCTGTTGCTCTTGTGAAGTCGTCAGAGTGCCTGTTATTGATCACAGTTGCAAGTTGTTGCATAAACATACCAACGTTAGGACAACTCCTAAACAGTGAGTGCAACAATAAATAATATCACTATTTGTTCTTTTTATGGCTTGTGGCTCGTTTTGGCCAAGGTAAAGAAAGAAAACTTGTAACTCATTCCTTCCCTCATATGATCGTGATTCATTTTGCCCTTCCGCCACTCACCCACCTTCCTTTGTCTCCCTCTCGCGAACAGACACAAACTAAGGCTGGGGAATTGGAATGTTGGCCTAGCGTACTCGATCCGCAGGCGCAGCGCTGGCCAGGGGCTGCGCACCAATTGCAGAGATTCCGCATAAAATACGGCCAAGACACTTTCGAGATTGAGTTTTGGCCAATCAAAAATCAAAAAAATAGCTCACCACTCGTGTGTGGGCAAATCGTTCGAAATTTCGTTGGATCAGCAAAAGGGGGGACGTACTTGTTGGTTTGGGGGTGGGCAACACGATTTTCATCTTCATGCGCATCGCGATCTTCTTCTTCTTCTTCTCGATCATTACTATGGGCCATCGTTAACATTGGGGTGGGAAGTAGCAGTAGTCCACCGACATTGTTGCTGCCCAAAACCACCCATCGGGCCTGCACTTCCACCTGTAGATGAATTAGTCTAACCAGGTTTTGTTTGTTGTGGGGCAATAAATAATTGGTATATGTTGGTTACCGAGAGAAGAGGTATCGCCCTTGCGCCATTGCTAGTAGTGCCAGGTTTTCCGTTCCCAATCTTGTAAGGAAAGAGAGAAAAGTGTTTGGTCTTGTTGATGCCATCGCAGGCAAACCGAGAGAGGTCTACAACAGTGCCATAAGAATAACAGAACTGAGGGCGGGTTCCTCCTCCTCCTCCTTGTTGTTGTTCCTCATCATCAAGCTGACTGCTTCGAATTAGCCCTTGCTGCTGCTGGTTGCCGGCCTGTGGTGTGCGGGTGTCAAAAAAATAACAAAATAACAAAAAAGAATGGCCCCTCTTCTCTCTCTCTGCTCTCTCTGCTCTCAGGCTTCTTCTCTCTTCTTCTCTTCTTTTTTGTTTTTTTTCCCCCAACGAACCTGTTTAACAGCCAGGTGAAGCAGCTTTGGCTGAAACTTGTGAGTTCTCTCATCAAAGAGAAGATTGCTCTCAAAAGAAAAGACTTCATTGCGGCAGAGGCATGCTGCATCATCATCAGTTTGCCTCTCTTCAAGGTCATCATCACCTTCACCAGCACTTCCATCATCTCTATCGTTATGCTTGACAGCCGAGTGGCAAGGGCAAGAGGAATGAGTCCATTGAATGGATCCAGCACCCACTTGAGCAGGGTGAGTACGGCCTTGCTTATTGGGCTTGTAATGGTTCTTCTTCTTCTTCGTCAGCTGCAGCTTATTATTGTTCTTGCTCCTGCTTCTTTGCCACTTCACTATCAGGTGCTCTCCCTCCAGAGCGCTGGGCAGCTGGGTGAGCTGTTGCAGACGCAAGGTGAAGCATATCTTGACCTGCTTCTTTGCATGTCTCTTCTTCTTCTTGTGCCGCCACTTACTGATTGAAGTGGAGCTGTCACTTGAACTTTCAGATTCCATCGCGCTCTCTCTTCAGAAAGTGTGGAGAGAGAGAGAGAGAGAGAAGAGCTTATCCTATCTATCTATCTATCTATCTATCTGTCTGTCTGTCTGTATGGTCTGTCCGTTCGTCTTCAGAGAGTAGTGGCTTACTTGTATGACGTACTACCTACCACTTGGCTTTAAGATAAGAGTTCTACAACACAAGGATAGGTTAGTCAGACAGCGCAGTTGGAACAGCCTGATGGATATATAACTGTGTAACTCAAAATCCCCTTTCTTTGCCAAAGATGAGTGCACCACCACCACGGCTGCTGGCGAAGATGGTATTGGTGGCAGAGGCGGTGGGGCGAAGGAGTTTGCAGAAGTGAGGGGGTTGGGTTGTGTAGAATACAAAGAAAGAAGTGAGGCCCTTATGTGGCTCACCTAAGGTAGCCTTCTTTCTGTAAAAAACACACCAGACATCTGCCATACTCAGAATGAGTGGGAGGCGCATATCTTCCAGGATTGACAAACGCAGACAAGAGGAAGACAGGAAGGTCAATGCAAAACTCAAAGAGAAAAGACAAGTTGAAGAACTATATCCTCTACCACACACACACCCGTTGGCGGCCATCTATTTCTCTGTCTCATTCTTGTGCTTGCAAGCTGTTTATAGAGAGAGCCAAGAGCGAAAAGTAATCCAAAACCTCTGACCAATGATGGGTGGTACCACTTTTGTTGTCACTTGATGTGATGATCATCATTCACCATCACCATCACCATAACCACCATCTTCAGATCTGCACTTTTAAATAATTAATTTTTATATATATAAAACAAGTGATGACGTCAAATTACAGCAAACTGTAGGACGGCCGCCTTTTGCGAGCTTAAACTCAAAGGTTACCAACGACACACAAAGGTAAAATGCATTTCTCTACACAATTTGGTTTCACCTGTTTTTTGTGGTTCTGATGGATTATCAGTGGGCTCATTTCGCAGTGAAGGTGAATGATGATGATGATGATGAATGTGGCCACAACAGATGGTTACTTATGAAGAGCTCCAAGTAGGTAGGAAGGAGGTAGTTGATGAAGGAGCGCGTGGCATTGGGGGGGGGGACGGGATTTTTTTCGAAAATGGAGAAAGGAGGAAAATGTCTACGAAATCTGGCGGCCAATCGGAATTGCTAAAGTACCCCCCTCTTATTAATTAGTATTCGCGAATTATTCGGTCGTGTGCACACGGTGCCGCACTGAGGGGGGGGGGGCTTTCTATTGTATTCGAAAAAATAAATGAATGATGGCCATTTGGGTCTCATGAAGTGAGAGAGACAAAGAGAAAAAGAAGACACACACACACACACACAGGAGAAAAGAATGGCCACATTCGATTTGCGAGTTGGCGAGTGGCCTGAGACCATGAAATTGGCCCTGACACTGCCACCATCGCACCACAGCCCCCCAAAGGTGAAGCACTTTTGTCTCAGTTCCAAGCTAACCGTTGACCAGGTCAAGGTACCAACTTGTGTCTGTTACCTTTTTTTTTCCAACTTTGTCTGCCCCTCACCAAAAGAAACAACGTTACTTCCCACAGGCCTTTCTGTTTAAAAATGTCAAAGCTCTCTCTAAGCTCTCCCCTGAGGATTGGAATTTGGCCTGCCACTACCAGGTTGGCAGTCTTATTCCTTCTTTCCATTGTGTGTTATGAGCGAATACCATAAGCCACGACACTAATCATACATCTTCAAACAGGATAAGGGAGAAGACGTTGGCATAGAGGTAGAGTTTGTCAAGTTCCGAACCGCGCGTGAAGCAATCAGTGAGGCCGTAATCGCCAATAGGGAGGTGTCCATTAGCCTCGTACCTGCCGTCACCTCCACTGCCAGTACCGGTACCATCTTCACTACCAGTTGCCGACACCTTATCAACAATAAAAATAATGGGATCTTGCAATACACGGCCAACAGGTACGCAAAAGTCTTCAATTCTTCTTTCCATTATTCCTCTATATCTCACGAAGAGGTTACTCTACCATTGTTAACTTCTAGGAATCCTATTCATATCCCTGACTTTACTTACTTTGCGATTTGTTTGTTTGCAGCCACACGTTGGGAAGAAAGAGCAGAAAAATGTTTTTGAGCCATGAAACGCCTACCCGATTGAGAGCACTCTCCTTGGATGGAAAGCGTAATACCAGAGCAAGGGCTCCAACACACGGTCTGAAAAACCATGAATGCACTGATCCTGATTTCTTCGCCATTCCTGATGGATTACAAAATAACAACATACAAAGCGATGAGACTGACCCTTCTGTTAATGAAAAACAGAATAACGAAAACGAAAATATAAAAGAGAGGGGAGCTCATTATAATCCTGCAGACACACCTGTTAGGGATGAAATTGAAGAACATCGTCAACAGCAGCAAACCGATGCAAATGAAAGCAGACCTACTAGCTGTAATGAGGAAGAGCAATATATCAAGGATATGAGAGAATTTAACAGCAAGAAAAATAAGAAACGAACTCATAGAAATAAGAACTCCGCAAACAAGGGACAGGTCATAGATAGAGCAGAATCAAGAGTAACAGTTGACTACTCAAGGAGGACTGAAGTAGCATTATTGTTAGACCTACCAGAGGAACTACTTAGCTACCTATTGTTAACATTTCTTGGAGACGCCTTTCTTCAAGACCTTTGCAGGATCTCACGGACGTGCCACACTCTCCACCGCCTGGTCAAGCCCTTCCTGAAGACTCTTAGGATAAGGATTGTATGTTATATAGTCTAAAATTTCTATATCTGAAATAATTGTTCCAATAACTCACACCCTGTTCTCTTTATTTAAGCAATTTTCAAGTTCTAGAGGTGCTAATGTATCTCAATACTCCCTAATGCCCCTCATCAGGTACAAATAATATTATTTGTATATCTTCTTAAAAACCTGTGATCACCACTAATTCAATTTTATTAATATCATCCAGGTCTGCTGCAACAGGAGGAAAGAAAGAAGAAGAGATTAAAACGGTTAAGAATCTTGAATACATAAACACTCACAGGGCAAAATTGCCATCTGAAAAGTCCTACAGTTGGGAAGCCTCAGACAGTGGTTGGATTGTAGCGAGAAGACTTGAGACCAACCGGGCTAGAGGTCTTAGACATTATAAAACCGAGGAATCCCAGGAGTATGAAGAAAATATCAAGACCACACTTCATCATGATGATAAAGAGCACAGCAAGTTCATTTCAGTTCAAAGAAATCATTATCTTAAGCTAAAGCGGAAACTCAAAAGAGCAGAAGTATAGTATAGCTCCTCTCTGCTCGCTTGAATGTTATCTAATATTCGTTCTTATTCGTAGGCGAAGGTAAGACTTCAAGAGAAGCAAATAATGAAAACCATATCATTATTAAATTGTACTCTCTGCCAGTTACACGCCAATAGGTATTCCCAACATTTTCACTTCCTCACCCACACGCACAATAGCTCACTTTTGCTTATTGTTAAAGAGATAGTCCAGATGATATGAAAGCAGAAGCTAATGGAGAAGCAGAGTACCAAGCAAAAGTTGATGATACGGAATCAGAGGATTCCAAAAATAAACCAAGGAGAGATTCTCGGCGAGTTCTCTTAAGTTCCAATTCTTTGGAGAGCTACATGCAGCAAACATATTCCAATGCCAGAAGCAGAAGTTGGACAACCCCAGCAAAACTCAAAGGCAAAGAGAAGAGCTGGAAGAGAGAAAAAGATGGAAAATCAAAGGTTGAGAACAGTAAAGACAGAGTAAAGGAGAAGCGAGGTAGAGGGAAGACCGCTCAAACAGATAAAGAGAAACCAAAAAAGCCTGTTGAAAGAGGTTCTGTGATGCTCTTTAATACCTTGACCAAAGGGAATGAGCAGTATATGTCTGACATTAAGAAACACGACAGTTTTCAAACAAGAGGAAGAGAGGCAGTTCTGCAATGCTCTTTAGACATGGAACAAGTTAGGGAGAGCCAGAAACAACTGAGTACTCATGAAGTTGTGAATGATGATAAAGAGGAGCTATGTTCTCCACCAGGCACTCCCACTTTCTATCGAATGATGGAAAAGGGTATTGATAAACTCAGCAGGAGTCAGAACGCAAGAGAGGAGGAAGAAGAAAAATCAAGCTCCTCTTTCAACAAAGATGAGACAAACAAAGAATCACAGGGTAAAGGAGAAGGTTCCTTGCACAACCAATTCGCCATGAGAGATCTGCATGCGTGTGTTGCTGCAATGGAGAAGGCTCGGGATGATCTCAAGAAGTTCACCACAGAGAAGGCCTCCACCCCCATCTCCAACGCAACATTTCAGGATATGGATGTCATCGAAAAGAGAGGCCATTTGCTGCTATGGAAGAATTGCAAATGCAAGCAATATTACTTCGTCCTTTTCAGTGATATTTTAGTGGCCACAAAGCCCCTGCACAAGTGAGTAATTCAGTTTTAGTGCCTCTCGTCTCTATTACTATCATTACAGTAATGTCTGACAAACACTCCAACCCCAAAGAAATGGAGAGACTAAACGAGAACCCAAGAGAACGAAGACACACAAAGTTTACTCTCTTTTCCATGCAAAAGTGGCAGATGTCAAGGATGCTGATGGAGGTAACCAAACTACCTATTAATCCCTTCCTTCCTACACGATCTATTATGTAAGAAAGTAAATGGCTGACATCTAGAAATTGGATGGTTGCTGCTAAAGGAACCACCAATGCATTCTCAATAGAGGCTGCAACAAGAACGCTTGTGCTCGAGGCAGAGAGCTTGCCTGAAAAGATGGAATGGATGAGACATTTTCTAAACATTGTACAAAGCAATGATAGCAGCAGCAGCAACAGTAGCAACAGTTCGCGCATTGGAAGGGTTCATCAATCTTCTTCAAATGCTGTTGACAGCAATTCTTGCCCATTAGACGTCGTTGGAACATCAGTTGCAAAGAGACGAAGCCATAACAATAGCAACAACAACAATGAGCTGAAGAGAACGCGTAAGGACAGAAGAGAGAGCCTTGAGGTACTCCAAGAAAATAAGAAAAAAGATAAATGAAACCGTTCAGAAAGAGGCCAGTACAACATTATATATTATAATATAAAGAGAAATGTATATATAACACCACAGTTTATTTATGGAGATATACGCGCGACAACCGAGTAGGTTTGTTAGCTATGGTGGTCAGTTGGTTGTTGTTGTTGTTGAAGATCATGGTGTTGGTCATTATTATTACTACTAAGGGCATGTTGCTGTTCGTATTGTTGCTTCTGGGGGTGGCTGGCTGGCTGCTTCTGTTTTTTTGGTTGTCTGATGGTCAACATTGACGGTATGTGACTGTTGGCAAGGCCGCTGCTCGCACCACCTGTAGATGATGATGACGAGGAGGATGCGGCTGTCTTGGACTTCGGCAGTGAGCGCCATGATGAGGTCCTGTGTCGCCCCGAAAGATTCTTCTCTTCGATCACCCCTGTTGGTTGCAACCAATCAACATTGGTTAGCTCTTGTGCATTTTTTCAAACTAGAATTGCTGGAGGTGGCGGCTACTGTTGGGCATGAGGCTGTTGTGGTCAATGGGACCATTACTGGAGTCAGGGGCTCGCGAGGCGATGACAGCTTGGAGCACAAGGGCCTCGTCTGGGGTTAGCTGGCTGATAGAGTCGTCAGCTGAGTTCAGCTGATGCTGGTCGAGCACGCCACCTTGCTGTGGGGAAATATACATGGCCATGCGCTTTAGGGGTGCCCGTATCTCTTGCTGTTGTTCAGAGTTCGGGTTCTTTGATAGAAAACAAGCGCAAGTGAAAAAAAAAAGGGATCAGTATCAAGGTTAAATAATTGGTTTGGGAACATAAAGAAGATACCACTGAGCTTCCTCTTGGCCTATGGGTTAATATCTTGGGTGGTTCTGTATGTGCTGGAGGGTCTTTGTTGATCTCAATCGTGGACATGGCACGCTTAAGTTCCTTGGCTGCTTTGTGGCCAATGCTACCACATTGTTTGATAAAATCTGTTGACAGCAAGACACGTATTGGCAATTAATGTATCATGGGATGGAGGGAATAACCTAGTATACCTTCACGAGCAGCGTTGTCTTGGTTAATTTTCTCTTTGATGCTCATTAGTTCGTTGAGCCACTCGGCGCGTTCGAGTTCATTCTCTGCATAGAAGCGCGCTATTGATTCGCCAAACTCTGAGTCAATTAACATGAACCCATGCTTGTGCTCTGATGCGGAGATAGTTTTTCATTAGTATGTACTGCAAGACATTGAAGCAACTGAGAGACATTAAAAGATACTTGGGTCATCGATTATGGGGCGTGGGAAGAGCCGCTTTAGAAAGAAAGAACCGAGAAATGTCAAGTCCTTCGAGTTCCCGCGCATCTTTCCTGAGTTCCCCATTAACAGTGAAATCAGATGTGTGTACTAAATAGGAACTAAATGCAAGGGAGCAACATCTACCCATTAGTGAACTTCTTGGCGTGTTCAAGTTTTTTGTTGCGGAATCCTTTTGCTTCGCTATGGCAAGCAAATCTGAAAAGAGTAACACAAGGCATGGCTTGTTCTTTTTATGTTTGATACTCCACACAACAAGTGTACCCTGCTTTACAAACTTGCGCCCAGCAACAACCAAATTCTTTGATGTCGAAAAGATTCAGATTAGATGAAAATTAAAGCTATCAAAGAGACATACCTCTGCTTTGTTTGAGAACCTGGCTTGGATTGCAGAGACAAGATGAACATTCTCTGATTCCTCTGCCTTTTGCTCAATATAGGACGCTACACTTGCAATTTGGTCCAAAGCCTAAAACAAAAACACTTAAGTAACGTGATATTCGATATATCTTTATTCCGGGCTCGCAAGAAATGTGGTTGCTTGCCTTTTGTAGTGTTTCAAAATCGTTGTGGTCCTATTAGATATTAGATATTATGTTAGATAAATTGGAAGTATTCCGTAAGCTGTGAGATCACCTACCGTTTCCGTGTGCTTGAGGATATCTCTAAGCAGCAGCTGATAACGTGGAATTCTGAAAAAATATGGAGATTAAACAATACTCTTTGACTCTTTTAGCTGATTCATCGTTACGGTACCTTTGTATAGGCATGATCAAATACGCAAAAATATCCTTACCGGCCAATGTCTCCCTATGTTGGGTCTCAATGTCCTAGTGTTTCAATCTGAGTAAGCTTATGATGAAGACATGCCACAGGAAATAATACAATTCAAAAGGTAGTCTGATTAAATGTGAAAACAAAATCCTATGGATGGCTGTAGAGATCAAGGAGAGAGTACAGTGAGGAACTGACGGAAGGCAGAGAAGTTTTGCTTTGCTCTGGCGAGCTCGCCTCTTGCTCTATCGTAGTCTTTAACATACTGGGCGTACACCTTCAAAAATAATCCCTAAACAAGCACGAGAGAGAAGAAAGAGGAAGAATTAGAAGGAAGAACAGAAAGAGTTAAGAATCTGTAAGAAATCCATTTAGTGAGAAGAGGAGACCAACCAGTTGGATAAAAATGTCTCCAAGCCGTTGGTGGGGATTCCATTGCTCAATGCGAGGTGTGAGGTCGTTAAGCAGCTTGGCATTATAATTCTTGATTACTTGAATGTCAGAATAAATGCTTTTAAACTCCTTCAGCGTGACCTGTAGTTAGAAACAGATATACACATTCAGAAGGTGCTTCAGATGGCCAGTAACTATGGGAAATGCAAAGTGGAAGACCTCAGGCTTTGAAGAGTTCTTTGGTGTCCATATGGAATCGTCCATATGGTCTTTGGTGGGATTAAGAAACAAGTCCATAAGTAAACCCAAATTCCGCACATAGTCTCTCTCTGTCTGAAGAATTTCTTTTGCCACATTTTCTCTATAGGCCACCTCTCTCACTTCACGCACAAAACTAATATTAAGTCATAAAACCCTTGACATGAAAGGAATAGAGGAACATCGTTTTTCGAGGATAAGAATAAACGTGCTTACCAAGTTTCATGAAATGGCGTCTTACGAGCCAACTCCTGACGAGGGCCTGAAGCTTTATAACTCCTTTCTCTAAGACCTCTTTCTCTTTCTCTGGCTCTTGCTCCTGCTCTTGCTCTCGTACAAGTACCCTTTTTTCTTTGAAAGACCCTTGCTTTCCTCTCCCACTATATGTATAAGATTTCTTTATGGCATTCTCTGCCCTTTTCCTGTCAGCATCAGAAAAAGGATTCTTGATGCCTTGCTCCTTTTGCTTCTTAAGATATTCCGCTTTACTTTTCAGTTTGAAATAAAAGTTCCATTCTCTATCTGCCTTTTCTGCAATAGTCTCCAGACATTCTCTGGGCCAAGTTTGGAACGATGTGAGGAATACATTTCAAATACACAGCGGCAGAAGGAGAGAGAATTACATGAGGCGGAGGTAGTTCCCATTTTTGGACAGATCCTCGTGTCTTAATCTCTTTGAGGTAGGTATTTTGCATTCTTTGCACGCCTACCCCACATCACACAAAAACTGAGACTCAAACAGTTGACGAGAAAATCACAAGAAGTGAAAGCTTGTGATTCACAGAGGCTGGTCTTTGTGAGTGTTGATAAGTACATATAGGAAGAATGCAATGTTCTCGCGCCTACGGAATGCAGAGAGGCCGCGAGAGGAGGAGAGGACGATGCCTCTGTTGACGCGCGGCACACTTCCTGCCTTCAAAGACTGCATCAAACGGCAAAGCAGAACCCCGTCCTGTAGAGGAGAACAGAGCAGAGAGAGGAAAGAGAAAAGGCATTAAGGAGAAATATCTCACGGACAGGGGCGCAGTTGTAGTTTAGATTGTTGTTTGGGGGGGGGG
>CDFI01105621.1:0-28827 GCA_000826405.1 Acanthamoeba divionensis | reverse complement strand
ACACAAACATCTCGTGTAGGCGTCATGTGCACTGCATTGTGGTGGATACAGCGCATCCCGAGAAGGCTGACCGAATATCTCTGTGGGCAGGCCATGCTTCCAATTCCAACAACAAAATGATTTAATTTAATGCATTTCTGGTGAACTATCAATGAATTTTCGTTAACGTCAAATGGTGATTCGAAGAATTTTAATTTACGAATTCCGTTGATTTTGATTCGTTTGGTAATTCGAATAATTATCCTTTATTGATTTTCCATTGGTTATTTGATTAAATGATCGAATCAAAAATCAAAAAGGAGCCAATTGGCCCTTTGGTTGTCATTTGACCAAACAAACTTTGGCGCAGAACTTTTTTTTTTAACCCATCTGCGAAGCAACAAAAGGTCTTCACACACACAACCACACACACCTCCACAGTGGAAATGGACGAATCATTGCATGCTGCTGCTTCTCATAACTCTGATCCTGCCCCTGCACTGCCGTACAACTACAGTGCGCGCCTCCCCCCCCCCCGATTGTTAAACAAGGCTTTCTTTCGTCTCATCCTTTTCTATTCTATTCTCCCTCCCCAAATGGCATTCTCTTCACCCTTCTTTCTGCTTTTTGCTCCTCTTTGCGTGTTTCTCCTTTCTGGGTTTGTGATGGGCATTTGTGTGGGTGGCACCAGCGCGTATATGTGGACTGGGCACACTGAATGTGTTTCCTGATTGGCTCATAATGAAAATTTTGAAGCAACTGACTGCTGAGGAGCTGTGCGCTGCCTCTTTGACCTCGCGCGCCTTCTATATCTATACGGAGGAGGATGAGCTATGGAAGCGCCTTTGTATACGCAAACATGCAGGAAATTTCAGGTGCGCCTGCTTATGCTGTTTGTCTGTCCTTTCATGAGAGCTAAGAAGCCTGTTCGGTTTATTGTATTGATGAATAGATTCAAGGGCACATGGAAGCGAACCATGCTGCTTCCTAGAGACAAAGAAGCGAAGGAACCTTACAAGAAGCTGCCTATTCCAGGCTTTCACTCTGATTATCTTTATGTCAAGTGGTATGCAAAGTTGAATTTTGTTAGATTCGCCTCTCCCACTGATCAGAAAGGTATTCAATTTCAGGTACAGAGCACACGTGTCTATGTCACACTTTTCTCAGCTACCCAAAGATTTGCCCCCAGGTTTGTCCTCGTGCCTCTCTTCTCAATTTGAGTGTGCGTTGCGTTGAAGAGGCGTGTGCTTCCACGTTGACGTTAGAATTGTTGCTAAAATCACTTTCATCAAACGCAGAGAAACAAGTGGAAAGAAGATCTGCCTTGACTCTTAGTGTTCAAGAATTCACTGAACGCTATGTGAAAGGCAGCAAACCGGTCATCATCACTGACCTCATCACTGAATGGCCTGCTGTACGTCACTTCCCCTCCATCAACAAAGATGTTGTTTACTAATACACTGAGCCAGTGGCGACAGAACTTGTGGACCAAGGAAGCCCTCATACGACGTCTTGGAGACACCCCATTCCGTGTTGATCAAACAGTACGTTGCAATTCTATTTGGCTCATTGTTTACAACACTAACATAGCCATGGGCAATCTCTGTCCTCGATCGTGGGGGCTTAATAGGATTATGATGGCAATAAATTAAATATGACAATGAGTGACTACTTTGCATATTCTGAACAAACCCACGACGAAGATCCCATTTACGTTTTCTGCCCGTACGCTCATTTACACATCTTACCCACACTTCATTACCCACTTACATGCTCTTTGCTGCATTGTTCACCTTGGTACCCTCTTATAGACTCTTTGGCGACAGAGCTCCATTGCTTATGGGAGACTATGAGGCAAGTGCAATTAATTAAAAGTGGCTTTTACAATATTATATTATATTATATTATTGATCTCTGAATAAGAAGTTGGTTCTCTATTCTGCTATCCTCAGGTGCCACACTATTTTCCTGAAGACCTGTTGACTTTCATGGGAGAAGGTGAGACAGAAATGCTTAAGCTCTTTATATATAACATTGATTGAAATACTTCTTGGATATCAAATTCATTTAAACAAAACATTCTATATTCTTTTTAGAGCGTCCATTTCACAAATGGGTTGTGATTGGCGCTGAACGCTCTGGTGTGTGACACACCCTCCCCATATGTGAACTTAAACATATGACAAAAAAAAAACTCAACTACCCTGGTTGTTTGTTTGTTTGTTTGTTTGTTTGTTCAGGTTCTCCTTTCCATTTGGATCCTTTCAAGACCTCTGCTTGGAATGCACTTCTTTCTGGTATACAGATCTGAGAGCCTTCTCTCTCAAAAATCAATGAATGAATGAATGGAACTAATCTCTTGAAATGTTAAATTACTTTTTGTCTAATAGGAAGAAAACGATGGGCGTTTTATCCTCCTGGCGTTAATCCTCCTGGTATCCTCTTCTCTCTGGATGAAACTAAGCTTATGAGCTTCTGGTTAACCACACACACACACACACAACACGCTGAGTAGGTATGGATGTAGAGGAAGAGGATGATGGCTCCTTAGACTATTCAGGAGAGGATCCCGTCGTTTGGTACCTGGAGCATTACCCTTGCATCAAAAATAGGTAAAGATATCTCAGAGAGAAAGAGAGAGAGAGAGAGAGAGAATGGGCCTGAGCTATGTTGTTCTCTCTCTCCTTTTTAAAAACATTCTAAAATCACATCACTGTACCTTTGTAGGAATATCGAGCAGCATCCTATTGAATGTATAATGGAGCCAGGCGAACTTATCTATGTTCCTTCCGACTGGTAGGCCCATAATTCACTTCCATTCACATCTCTTAGCTCTCTGCTCTCTCTCTCTCATGGAGGCTCTCTAATGCCCTTTGCAGGTGGCATCTGGTGTTGAATGTTACAGAGACTGTGGCAGTGACACAAAATTTTTGCGATAGCCACAACTTTGCATCAGTTTACCAAGACATCAAGCGCGATGATGACTTCAGGAAGGCTTTGTATTTCTTCACAGAGAAGTTGCTGATGGCGAGGCCCGATCTCATGCAGACAGTGACAATACCTGACTGGTTCTATCATAAGAGAGAGAAGAAGCTAAGAAAGAAGATGGAGAAGATGGAGATCATCAAGTCCGAGTTGCAAGCTGCCGAAGGAATTGTTCAGAATGAGGAGTGGAACCAATGGAAATTTTGGAGAGTGCCAACCTTGGACTTGTCAAAGCTTGATGGGACCTTGGAAGGAGATGAACCAGTTGAGTCTGCATGAGAAGGAGTGTGAGGCCAAAGTGAACCAAAGTGATGGGCCGGTTCCAGAGCAAGTTGTTGTTCACTAGAAGTCTCTACTCCCCTTAGCAAGCAAGCAAGCACTCGGGTCTTCTTTTGATCTCCTGTTTTTATATATATACAGCTTGGCCCATACACGCACGCACACATCCACGTTATATCAATGAAAGAAATCCAATCTTCCTTCTGTAAGTATGCTGTTTGCTTTGTCACGATTCTTTGCTTGATGCCTTCCTCCTAGCAAGAGAGCTGAACGACGCATCTAGCTCGTGGCCAGCCCACGACTTCTCCTTCCTGTTGTGGGCTTCCTGTTTCTGGACCATCGCCACGGCCTTCATGTTCTTCCAAGATAAGCCCTCTTTCTTGCCTTTGATCTTTATCTCTGCTGTCACAATTGGAGAAGACTTCTTCATGTGCTGTTGGCCTTCTTTCTTCGCCACTGCCCTTTCTTCCTTCACCACCGCTTGTCTCTTCTCTTCGCCCTTGTCTTTCTCTTGCGGCTGTGGCGGTGGTGCCACCTGCACAGGGCCCGATAGAGTCTTTGCTCTTTCTCTCTGCTCCTTCAACTCTTGCCTCCACTTCCTCAGCTGCTCTAGGCTCTCCTTGCTCTGGAGTGACTCTCTTTCTTTGAGCATGTCGTTCTTCTCCTTGCAAGCGTGGCACACGAGCTCTATTCTGAATCTGCTCACCATTCTCTTCTTGTCAGCCACGACGCAGCACGAAGCACAGAAGACACCTCTGTGTCAGTGGGTGCAAGTTTCTGTCAGAAACTACAACAACTACAACATCTGAAGAGAAAGCCAAAGTAAGCAAAGTCATGGCCTACATTACCTGCATTCGATGCACTGGTGTCTTCTTTTGATGGCATTGAATGTGGCCATGCAGAGCATACACGTAGGGACCTCTTCTACTGTCGGCCCTTTGTCCTCCTCTGCAGCTGTTCAAGTGAAAACAATGAGAGGATGTCAGAGAGAGGATGTCAGAGAGAGAGAAGAATGCTAACTACAAGATGGTATCATCATATGGTATATACATGTGTACCTCTTTCTATTCTTTCCTTTTCATGAAGGTTCTCCTTCACTATTTCCATTGAATCAGTTGCTGAAGGCTCCAAGAGACAAGGCAGCTCTGAAGAAGGTGAAAACCCTGTTCACATGGTGCAATGCCAACAGATACATAGAGTTGTTAATATATGAATTGTTTTGGGATGGTGGTTGTTGATTGATCAACAAAAAACTGAACTTTACAAGATGAAGAAGAGAGGCCTACCAGTAAAGCAGGTAAACAGTCCACAGATCAAAGGTTCCAGAGTTTCAGTGGTGTCTTCCTTGACCATCTCCTACTTGAGGGCAAATCATCATCAGATCATTCTCTATGCTTTACTCCTTCCTCCTCATCTTCATCATCATCATCATCTTGGCCTGAACCAGAATGAAAAAGACAAAAGAAAGACTGAGAGGGGTTACATACATGATTGCTATCATGAGAGGTCCAAAGTGAGCATTTGTCATATGATCCTATGAACCTTGTTCCCTTCTTCTTGCTCCAGTTTGTGTTTTGCCACAAGAGCCTCTTCACTACAGCATTCCTTATCAAACTAAGACGCATTTGTGAAAAGAACCAGGTGAACCTCTTGATGTTTACCTTTTCTATTCCTTTGAGAGAGAGAGTGAGCTTACCTAACATGTATGCATCTGATTATGTCAGTGGGAGGAGGAGTGTTATCGCGTGACTGAGTGACCACATGGCCCATAGCCACATAAGCAGATGAAGGTGGGACAGGCTTCCATATAGAGACAGGACCAAACTTGCTGTCTATTCCACTGTCATCCTACATTTCAAAAGAGATCAGAAAAAGTAGAGACCATATAGTTAAGAGAAGGTCAAGACATACCCACACTTTGACGAAGGACTTGGGGGTAACAAGAAGCAACTGTAAGGTTGTTGAAGTTGTGGTGGTACTAACTAGAGCTGCTTTTCTTATCTCTTCAGCTATCTCTCTTGGAATCAGAGTGGAGGGCCTTCGATGGACCTGCTCTTTTGTAGAGACTGCCACTACTTCATCTTGTACAACTGTTGTGTTGCTTTCATTTGTAAGCTTCTCCTCTTGATTACACTGTGCCAATGTAGTAAGGTGATTGAATGCATTCGCACTTGCTTCTTCTCTGCCTTCTTCTTGTTGTCTCTCTCCTTCGAGGCATCCCTTTGCATGGATCCCCTCTGAGATAGATGATGCTTTCTCCACTTTCTCATCATCTATCTCTTGTTTCTTGAGAGACTCTCTCTCAAGTATCACCTTCTCAAATATCCTTTCATAGAACAACAGAACTATTTCCACAATCGAATTGGCAGCGTTTATATCTTTGAGCATAGCTTCTGGGGTATGCTGTTCCACAGAAGGGTACAAGATGTTGGGGCCCATCAGAGCAGCAATGTTGGAAGTGGTCATCCTATTTACTTGGGCGTTCTCTGCTATTTTATGACAGAGACCAAACACACGCTCCAACAGCAACACATTCTCCCGAGGCAGAGACTCTATGAGACTCTTAATCTCTTCAGCTCTTTCTTCATTAGTATGCTCCTCTTAAGAGTAAAGGAAAGGGTAAGTTCACCCTCATTGCTCTCTCTGACTCTATTTCTTGTAATGTGATCAGCTGAAGAAACGTACTGTGTAAAGTTTCAGAGAGAGGGTTCCAGAGGTGAAAAGGAAAGGCTGGCTCAGGTAAAGACCTCAGAAAGGTTTTAAGAAGTCCTGATATGATGTGAGCATTCTCCACCTTCCAAATGATGTCATAGCTGTTACCTAAATGAAAAACCCCTCATTTAATAATGTATCTTGTATGTCTACAATGTGTAGGACTAAGCAACCATCTTCCATACCAGCACTGATTTCCTTCAAGAGCTTATTTGTTTCTTTTACAATTTCTATTCTAAATATCCCAAGTACATGTAAACCTGTGTTCTTAAGCAAATCCTTCCATGTTAGAACATTCACACACACACATCAGATGATGAAAAGTGGGGGGAAGTTCATTTGCCTCTTTCTTCAAGGTAAGCAGAGCAGGTGTCTACGATGCGAGGCACCAAGGAGCCTTCCCTCTTCAGCAGCTCTAGCAAGGGAATTCCAAGCACAGTGTGACTCTAATCAATTGTCAGGAGAAGATCAGGAGAACTGTTAAAAAAGCTTATCTTTCTCCACTGTGCAGGTTTCAAGCCAATTTTACCTTAGTCTTGTATTTTTCTCTGACAATGGGCATGCCTAGCTTGAAAAAAGTCAGTGAAGGAGTTGAACAGTATTCCTCAACCTAAGAAAGGAATGGAAGGTGGGTAGGCGGCACAATGACAATAACGTAACATTCTTTGGAACAGACGCAGGTGGTATTTTTTTTGGGGGGGGGGACAGAATGGTGATACCTGCTCGACACAATCGCCCAGAGAATACCAACCTATTGCATAATACAAGAAGTGAGTGAATACACCTCAACACAACTGTTGAGGTTATGTCGGCAGCAAAGGAAAGAAGTCTGTTCTTCTAACAAGTCACCTTTAGGGGGGTTGGGCCTCCAAATGGAGATCATGTGGGGAGAGCAGCCGCTGCCATTGGTGTCCCAGAGCTTAGTGAACTCATAGCACCGCGCAACCTGTAGTGTGATCTTGCCTTTCTGTTCCATGTCAAGTATTACCACCAAAAGGGTTTCTTCTCTTGTAATTGCTAACACCTTTGCTGTTGCTGAAACGACACACCAAATAAAACCGGGAAAATACCACACACAGTGTAGTGACCGTTACATTTATTGTTTCCGAGAATTATTATTGGGCTACCAAATTTTTGGCGCCTTCTTAAACTTTTCGATTTGCCTGCGTTTCTTTTCTTCGATCTGAATCAAGGAAGTACAAGGCAAGAAAGGTTACACAGCCAAGATTTTTTTTGTTCCCTCTCCAAGTTGCTTTTCGCTCTTGGAAGTCGAAAGGGTTAGTAGCCACGATTTTCTCAATTTAAAGTTGCGTTTTTCACGATCTCCAAATAAACCTGTGAATTCACTACACTTACAGCGCTGTCGAAAGAATGTCTGTCGCCGATGATACTGTGAAAAACAGAATGGAGGATGCCTCCCACAGTGTTGGTAAGGCCAACTTTGTTGAAAATGGAAGCGAGAAACCGGTACTTGCAACTGATTCATATATTATATCCCCCCCCTCTGAATTACCGTCTAGACCAGCTTCTTTGCGTTCTCCATAACCTTGACGAATCTATCTTTCTCTTGGACATGAAGGATGCTATGGATGTTGATGAGTGTGAAATAGGGGCAAAGGAAGCTAAGGATGGAAAGGGAAATGGAGAAACCAAGTTGCAAACACCAAGAAAGAAAGGGAAGACAAAGGGTGCCCAAGGGAAGAAAACACAACAAGCTCTTAGAGAAGGCACTGCAGGCGTATATATAGTGGAGCGAGTCATTGGGAAAAGGGTCAGAAGAGTGAGTATCAACGCAACCCCCCCCCCACAAGTTAGGTTTATTAACATTGCCATCATCAGGATAAAGTAGAGTACAATCTTAAATGGGAAGGATATGATGAATCCGAGTCCACATGGGAAAAAGAAGAGGACTGTCAGTGTGACCAACTAATAGAGCAATATGAGCGAACGATTGCAGAGAGGAAGACTAATGTAAAAGAGAAACCCGCCAAAAGAATCAAAGAGAACACAAGTGATGCTGTGCAGGTAACTTTTTTTTAATAATATAAACAACTTATGACCACTCATCTAAATGAAGAAGCTTGTTCTTTCATTYTTTCATTCTTCTCCTTCTTTCATATCTCTTCTCTAATGCTCTCTCTCTCTCTCTCTCTCTCTCTCTCTCTTATTGTGTTCACATAATGTAAGGAAAATGGAGGGGCTGGCACAGTAGCGCTGCCAGGTGGAGGGGAAGAGAGCAGCGACGAAAGCAAAAAACCAAAAGTGGGCTTTGAATTCGGTGACGACGTGCAGAGCATCTTGGGAGCACGAAGAGATGGTGATGGGTCTATTCACTTTTATGTTTCATGGTAAGCTGACCACACTTATAGATATGTAATGGAATGTAATGTATCCATCAATGGGCTCAAACTTGTTAATATCCCTTCAATATTGTCCTCTCTCTCTCTCTCTCTCTTGCCTGTTTAAACTTTATGGTTATGTCCCTCCTGTTGATCATTACTGTACTCATCACCATCATCACCATCATCACCATCATCATCATCATCATCATCATCACTATATTAATAGGGTTGGGAAGGATGAACACTCGTTTATTCCAGCCAAGGTGGCCAACTACAAAATTCCACAGCAAGTCATCGCTTTCTATGAGAGCAGAATAGTGGTAATTATTATTATATTAATATTGTTTTTATCACCAAAAGATCAAAGAATTAAGCTGTGGCTTCCCCCCCCCCACTTATTCCTCTTTTCTGCACATTTTGTATTACAAAAAACAACATTCATTTGATGGGGGCCATAGATTGACTCTCCTCTCATTTTATGTGTGTGCCATCAGTTTGAGCCCCCGCCCCAGTGGAAAAGGAAATGAAAAAACAAAACAACAAAAACAGGTGGTGGTTTATTTTAGTTTTAATAATATTATTTTTATTTCATTGTAAGCAGTGTTCAACACTTTGCTTTGTGAATGTTTGTTTTGGTGTGCAGTTTTTTTAAAACAAAAACATTCTTTTTTTCCCCCCTTTGTTGTTCTTGTTGTGGAGATATCTTAGCCCTTGGCCATAATCTGGCTGCCCTAAGTTTCGCATTGGGCCAATGGCAAAAACAACAGAACAGAGTTCTCTGATCTGAGTTTCACAAAAAAAAAAAAATGGCCGCAGACAGTGGCTCGTGTGGGTTTTTCCAAGTTTGCCGCACGCCCATTAGGGAATCAACGCGCACCCAAGGTTACATTTCTAATAACTTGTGTGTCTGCGAAACCATTCTCTTCCGTAGAGCCGAAGAACACCCACGTTATATCTGCAGTAGTTAACAACATCCATACCAAAAAAAACACACCAAAATAAAATCAAACCAAAATGATGGCGAAGATRGTAATGAGCACAACAGACAGAGGGTCTGGAGAGTTTTTTTTTTTTWAACCTCAAACTGTGACCCATCAAAAATTCGTCAGAAGAATAATTCGTGGGTCTCGTTCGAACCTCAATCAGAATTAGCTTCAGACCCGAAAGCCGCAAAGAGCAATTTCAGCTGATATTTCTCCATTGGGGGGTTCATTGTTTGCCCAAACAGTGTGTGTTTCGGTTTAAGGCCCCTGCTATTCCGAATAGGGAAGAGCAGTAACAACAGACTTTACCGCACGAACGCTTCATTGTATTCTTAATTTCATATGGTGTGCAATTTGGAAGTTAAACCAGTTTCAAGAGAGAGAGAGAAGTGAACAACAGCCACAACACGGGCAAAGCTTGGCAGCAGGGCTCTTTGCGCTTGGCCCCTTCGTCATGAGGTCTCTTGCGCGAGCTCCATGTTTTTGGTTCCTTTTGGGGCTCCTCGCTCACTGTACAACTGGTGTAGAAGCATCACAGCCTGCCTGGCAGCAGCCTGTTTTTGATGTCTTTAAGTTCGGAGCCAAAGGAGACGGCCTTACAAAGGACACTTTGGCCATTCAATCCGCTTTTAAGGTATTCGCCCTTGCTTTCATATTCCTAAGGTTTTTAAAAGAAGAACTCTTGTTGTTGAGGGTCGCTTACAAGAGTGTATTTTGATATTTTATTGATCAGGCAGCAGGGGAAGCGGGCGGTGGAACCGTCTTGTTACCAAGCGATGGTATTTTTCTCTCTGGAGCGTTCAACATGAGCAGGTGTGTACCCCAAACTCTCCGTCAGGCCAAGTGCCCACCCAGGGATTTCCTGATTCACCTCCTCCCTCAGCAATACTACGCTCGTGATAGAAAAGGGGGCTGTGCTGTTGGGCAGCTCAGACAGCTTTGACTATCCCTTAGTGCCTCCTCTTCCCTGGTTTGGTGGAGGAAGCGACTATGAACAAAGCGGAGCCCCTGAGTATTCAGCCCTCATATCTGCGCGTAATGTCCATCAGTTGCGGATCACAGGAGGAGGCACCATTGATGGCCAAGGTAACTTGTCAAATATCTCCAATGCTCCAGACTTATTATTAATGATATGCTTGCAACAGGGAAACCATGGTGGCAATGTTGGAGGAAAAACCAGATGTCTCCACCTTGCAGGTATGTATCGCTTTGTGTCTATTCCATTTATTTTCAAGTACTAAAAGTACGTATCAATTCTGGCTAGTGGGATCTCTCGTCCACATTTGATACATTTTATTGGTGGCCAAAACATCAGTATCCATGACATCAAAATTAAGGTTAGAAATGCTTCACACAAAGATGTGAAATATATGGTGGCAGGGAATTACTACTAACAATTAAAACTCACAGGATTCTCCAAATTGGACTGTACATCTCAGCAAGATAACAAACGCCCATATCTCCAAGGTGACAATTAACAACCCCAGGTATATTATATCTTCTTTGTTTTGCTTAACTTCTCATTGCAAATTCATAACTCATGAAATCACTTCCAGGACATCTCCCAATACGGATGGAATAAACATAGACTGTAGCCAGCATGTTCTCGTTGAAGATTGCATTATTGACACAGGAGATGATGCCCTCTGTGTCAAATCTGGCATTAACTGGTATGGTCGTCGTCTTTGGTTGAACTTCCCCTTTCCCCTTTATTCTTTATTATTCATTCTTTATTCTTGTGAAAAAAAGGTTGGGCTACACGTACGGAGAAGTATCTGAGCATATCGTGTTTCGTAACATCGTGGTGTATAACGCTCATGGTATCACAATTGGAAGCGAGATGAGCGGTGGAGTGAGGAACGTGCTCTTTGAGAACATTCAAATGAAGGGAACAGATGTGGGCATCCGCATCAAGAGTCAACGGGGCAGAGGAGGGTTTGTTGAGAACATCACGTACAGGAACATAGAAATGGAAAAGGTGTCAACGGCCATCCAAGTGACCATGAATTACAATCAAGGGCTAACGCCAACAAACGCCACGGCGACTCCCATCTTCAGAGACATACTGTTGCAGAATGTGAGAGCGATGGACTCGCGCACGGCCTTTGATATTCAAGGCCTGGCAGAGTCCCTCATCCAAAATCTCACCCTCTCCAATGTTTTCGTGGACGCTTCTGCAGAGGGCGTCTGCGAAGCGGCTCAACTCTATTGTGTGGATTCTGGTTGTCCTGGCAGCAGCTTCCATCAACAAACCAAATTGTTTGGCTTCAGCATGCCGCCGCCGGTGTTCTTTTTTGTTGGCATTTCGTTTGCGTTTTCTTTGTTTGTTTTTTCATTTCGCAAGGAATATTGTGTGTGTACAAATAAATAAATAATTTTAATATACTATAGTACAATTATAGTATTTTTCAAACCAACCAACAATTGTCATTCCACATTTGTTGTGATTTGTTTAAACAACATCTTTTATTTTTATATAATTATATATCTTTAGTTTTGATAACAATAAAATAAAGTAAGAAATAAAATGAACAAATACATATTATTTTCTCACTTTTTCTTCTCTACCACCTCTAAACTTTATAATAATAGGTCCATGTGGGTTGGAATCATGTTTATTTGAGGGCCCATTTGTTTATTTGCTTATTATTAAGTTGGCCAACCCTGACAGACATATATGGAAGACACCACAAGAAATAGTAAACGTATGCCCACAGCCTGTATGAAATGTTGTAGAGTCTTACAAAGTGGTATATTATGTCAGGCATGTGCCAATGACAATGCCATGGCGCAACTGACAAGAGATATAATGGCAGAAGCAAAAGCAAAGACAGAAAAGAAGAAAAGGATGTCAGGTTGTTGTACTCACTGCGACGATGCAGCTGTGTCACATTGTCAGGACTGTGATGACTTTCTTTGTCTGCAATACAGGCAAGCCCACAGTCTTCAAAGAGCCACCAGAAGCCACAAGAACGTTGTCACTGTGAATGATCTCCAACTACAAGAACAGTTGAAGAGGACACGAAGCAAGAAGGACGGTCTTGCATCAAGTCAGTGTTCTGTTCATGGACTTGAAGACATGAAGAATATATTGTGAGCATTGTAACCTGCCATTCTGCCCTGAATGTGAAGGTCATGCCCATGAGTGTAGCACTCTCAGATATGCATCGTCAATTGTGGGCAAACCACAAAGTGGAAAGTGATTGTGAATGATGAGAAGGGTGAGAGAAAGAAGACTAGAGGCGATGTATATTGAAGTGAAAGGTAAAAAGATCTCTACCACATATGCTAGTGATACTAAGAAAGAGAACCAGACAGTGTCTGTGAGGGATGAAATGGATGGCAGTAACTTGGTGAGTTGGCAGTGTAATGAGACAGGAAAACACAAGATAGACTTCTTGTTAAATGGCCAACAGATAAGCAGCTGTAATGTTGTTGAATGTGTAGAGAGGGAAAGCAGAACATTAGCCTAACTGGAGGACTGAGAGGTTGGCCGATAGGGGAAACTGATATATATAATGTGAAGCTACAGTTAACTGCCTTTTTAATGTGTTTTAGTACGGAGAAGTGTAAAAGACCTTGCACGCCCGTGTATTGATGGTGATGCTATAAACATATTTTTATATGTTTACTTGGCGCCTAGTTTAATAAGGATGTCCTCGAGCTGACCCCCGTTGGGCATGGCACGAGCCAGGTCCAGCGCCGTTTTGCCTTTATCGTCCTTTGCGTTGATGTCAGCGCCGGCATGAAGCAGCGAAGCCAATAACTCTGGCAGCTCAGCCTCCACGGCGAGATGCATCGGTGTGGAGCCTGCAGAGAGCAGAGAGAGAGCAGAGAGAGAGAGAGCAGATGCATGATTAGCCATACATATAGTGATCACATGGGATCTAAAAGGCGCTTTCGAAGTACATTCTGGTTAGCTAACCAGAAAGGGGAGAGGGGAGAGTGAGAGAGGGAGATGCAAAGGCGGGGGAGAGGCTAGGAAGGAGAGGGCACATGCCATTGCTTGATGTCTGGTTGGGGTTGGCGCCATGCTCCAGCAATATTTCAGCAATCTTAACGTTCTCATGGTCTATGGCTGCGTGGAGCGGCGTCACACAGTCCTCCGGGGTCGCGCTATCGATGTCTGCACCATTGTCTACAAGCGTAAAAGATAGACATGGAAATTACAGTTTGTTGTGTGTGTGTGTGTGTGTTAGGGTGATGTGCTGTTTACCGATAAGAGTTTGAACAACTAAAGGATGATCATCTCTTGCTTGAGCTGCAATATGAAGTGGAGTAAGCCTAGAAGAGTGAGCATTGGTTGGTACTTAGAACAAGAATGTTCATACAGCGTTTCTTATGAGGATAAACAGCGAGCACCAGATGGTAGACATACCTGTAGTTGTCCTTAACGTTGACATCTGCTCCTTTATTGATGAGAAGGGCCACACAGGGAGAATGACCACCAGCAACAGCCAAATGAAGTGGGGAAAGTCCATCGTCATTCCGATTGTCAACCTGCGCTCCGTTCTGTAGCAAATAGGACACACATCCTTCCAGGAAAACAGATAAATAAATTATAATAAGAATCCGATTGCCCCACACATATTTTTGCAGCTTTTGGCAGGTACAGCCTATATGTACCAAGATGACCTTCCTGAGCAGCAATCATGAGAGGGCTCCATCCTTCGTGAGTCTTTTCATTGAGTGAAGCACCAGCTTCTAGGAGGAGGCTCAAGGCGTCTAAGTTGCCAGAATAGGCTGCAAAGTGCAGCGGTGATATGCCTACCGCCAATGTGTCATTAACATCTGTCCACCCACAATAAGTAAGTAAAGACCAACACGTCAAACCAAAAAGATATACTTAAGTTTTCTGGATACATACTACTTCCGTGTTCTATAAGTTTGGCCACACAGTGCTTATCTTCACTGTTTTGGGCAGCACGATGGAGTGCTGTCAGCCCCTCACCGTCCTATTGTCATTATTAATAAAGGAAGTCAGCCATTCTAAATAGAGCAGATTTCTTTTGCTTAATTGGTTAAATATGGCAAAGAGAACAGAAAAGGTACCCTAGCATCAACAGCTGCCCCATTATCTAGCAAAAGTGCAAGGATTTTACCCTCATCTCCCGCTGCAGCAAGGTGCAATGGGGTCTCCCCTATATACGTAGCACCCCAGGTGTCTGTAAGTCATCTGCTTTTGTTTGTAAACCGCAAGTGGCAATTGGGTTATACCTTTGAAATTCTTGCAGTTGATGTCTGCTCCTTTCTGAATAAACAACTGCCCGACATCATAGCTTCCTAATCTGATTTGGGTAGCAATGAGGGAAATACTAATAGTATGACTAGAGCTTTGAAAGGATGGGGAAGCTGCACTACCTAGAAGCTGTGTGTAATGGCGTGTCTCCATCTTTATCTTCAGAATGCAGATTGGCACCATGGTCTAGCAGTAGAGTAGCGCACTCTACACTATTTGCCAGTGATGCTGAATGTAGAGGCGTCAAACCTGTATGGGAGGAGGAACATCGATAAGAGGCAAAGTACTAAACAAGTGGAAACTGAAGTATGTACCCATTTCATCATGAACTTCTATGTCAGCCTTGTAATTAAGCAGAACATTGACCCCTCGTGAAAAGTCGTGAGAGCAACAGTAATGCAGTGGAGTGCACATGATAGCATTCCTGATGATAAGATATAAATAAATGATGGCCACATGGCACTGGAGTCGATTTGAAGCGGTCACGGTTTACCTATAGTTAGGATCTTCTCCTCTACTCAGCAGCGTTTCCATAAGCTGTTTGCCCCTATGCAAAGCAGCTACCTAAAACACAAGGCAGAGATCAGCATTGGTCATAGATGTGGTACCACATTAGGATAGGGGAAGGGTACCATCAATATATTGTCTCGCCTCTGCTGGAAGTCAGCGTTCTGTTCCAAACATCTTTCCAACAGTTTAATGTTTTGGTCTTTGACTGCGATTTGTATTGTGTCTGGGTTGTACACTTTCTTGCCTCTGTTGAAGTCCTGATCACGCTGCTCCCACCATGCGCCCTTCTTCTGTTTCTTGGGCCATTTGTGTCTTTTGTTTGCTTTCTCATCTGCGCCTAGCCCCTCAGAAAAGGTCACAAAGCCTCTCTGTAATGTTTTCCAGCTGAATCCACTCAGATTATGGTGCTGATGAGAAACGGTAGCAGCAACAGAGGGGGCACGCAGTGGCAGGCCTCTGCAGCTGGTAAGATGATGGAAGGGAGCACCATTCCCACCACCAGCAGTAGTGCGCAGCCAAAGATTTTGGGGGGCAAGGCGGAGGGGAGAACGTAGCAGAGGGGCAACGCTAATTGAGGAACCCAAGAGAAGATGGAAAGCCTTTCTGGGGTTGTTCCTGGCGGTTTGCATCCTTTTAAGATGGAAAAAAAAAATCAAATTCGATCTTTTGATAGCAACCCACAAAGAAACCCCCTCCAGACATGAACCGATTTATTCCGAATTATGTAGAATTCCATATTTATTCTAGAACAATCTAGAAAGATCCAGAATTATAAATCTTGTAATAAACCACAACTGGGAATTGTTTATTGTTGTTGAAACACATGATGAAGTGGTACAAGCTGTTGGCTGTAATTGTGCTCGTTGTGGCCCTGTTTATCCAGTTTGGGATTTGGGTGGAAAGCAGAGAGCCACGATTTGATAAGGCAATACTGCATGGGCTTGCCAGAGCTGCTGTGGGTACTGGGAGTTTTTTTAACTCTGTCCGTTATGTGTATATTTGATTGTTGTTGTGTTTTATTTGTTGGGGCAGAGGCCAATCTGACAGTTGACGAGGCATTTGCCAACATAACGGCGGAGCTAGCTGCCCTCTACCCCGGCCACATCAACACCCAACCAGAGACAATCTTCATCAACGCTGGTAATCTTCTCCTTCTTCTCTCCTTCCTACACCCTCTCTAACAGAAAAGTGTGCCCAATTGATCATAGGGGGCTTCATGGGATCATTTAGGCTCCTCCATGCATCACTCTCTGAATATATTCTCTTCTTTGGCTCTCCACTTGGCACAACGGGCCATTCTGGAAGATACTGGGGTGACATATATGACTTCCTTCTCACTGGCGTAATAATAAGCTGCCTCCTTCCTGCTCCTCCTCTCCTTTGATCTGCACTTCCTTCTCCTCACTCTCACTCACACCAGGAATTCTGGCAATGGAATGAAGGTAGTCACAAAAGGATTGTCTATAAGCCTGGAGACATGATTGTCCATGACAAGTGGGCTGCTACAGGTATGCTACATTTGCATTTGTTGATTAAAGGATAAGTATTTAATGTTGTTCAATGTATGTTTCTTTATCAGGAATTCTAATCAAGGAAGACAGCTGGATGCTTGGTATAGCTTTGCCCCAAAACAAAATAACAGAACTGATCTTTGGCTTAAGATATAAACAACACATAACATCACACACAGAGTATGCACACGGAGTGATCCCATCCATGATGCCCTTTGCCCTTTGTGATACGGTCTTCAGGTACGCTCACACACACACAGAGAGAGAGAGGGAGACAGAGATGCTCATAAGAATTCAATAATCTCTTTGTTGTTGTTTGTGCTAAACTCGGTGTGTGTTGGGTTGGTGCTAGCACGAACGACTTGCCCACCTTGGCAAAGAGTATTTGGGTGTATGCCAAGCATGTCACCAGAGAGCTGCTCATGGAAATAGAACAACAATTCTCTTAAACAACTAGAGCTGGATGACTGAGAGCAAAGTGCAACACACAAAGCAATGTCTTTGAATAATAATACTAATGGTTGCTATAACATTGTGAAAAGAGTGAACCACAACAAAGGTAGGCAAGATATATGAAATGTCTTTTAAAAAAATAATATGATGATCATCGGTGCTAGTGCTATTTTTCTTTGAAGGGGCGCAGAAGGAGAGGCCCAAAGAGGTCAGCAAGTTTGGTGATAGCCATTCCATTGTCATCTGAGAAGCGGCTCACCTTGTTCAGGAACCCTATCAGCACTGTCAGCGTTGCCCTGTGACACACACACACACACACAACGGGGTGAGCATCGTTTCGAGTCAGTGCAGAGCAGAGAGGGGATGGACCTTCTGACTTTTGGCAGTTCCTCAATGCTTGCCCTCAATTCCTTGAGCATGTTAGTAGGAGCGATGTCATTGATGTTATCAAACTCTGTGTATCGCTTGTAAGTGCAAAGCGGCTCATTAAGGTCGCGGAGGTACTCCTTCAGTAGCTGAGAGATGACGTATGGATCAGTGGAATCAGGGATCTTAACCTCCTTCCCTGAGTAAAAGGCTTCCTTCCACTTTTCAACTTTGGATGGGGGAGGTTCCTTAGAGTTGCCAAGGAGGTCCTTGTGACGCAGACCTTTCTTCTCAAGGAAAGTAATTGGTAGCTTGACCATAGGGTGCACCTGGTCATTTACTGGACTGGAGATGAAGTCCTTGAAAAGGGTTCTGTAGTGTTGTACCATGAGCGATACAACCTTTGCTATTCTCTGCCTCTCCTCCTTTGTAACGTAGAAGTCCTTCTGCAGGATAGCTGCTTTGTTTGTAGATTGGAGTTTCTTATTCAAATCTTTCAAATCACAGAGTAGCGTCTGCATCCGCTTATGCTCCGAACCGTTGATATCTTCCATCATGAACTGGCGAAGCTCGTGAATCCGCTTCTCAACACCCAAACGCGCTGAAAGCTTATCCTTACGATATGCCCTCACCTCGTCACGCTTTGTGGTGTGTGTGTGTGTNAGAGAGAGAGAGAGAGAGAGAGAGAGAGGTATGTTCGCCATAAGCCTTGGCATAGTGACCGTGGGCTCTAGGGAGAGAGCAGAGAAGAGAGAGAATGCTTTTGAGAGGGAGTAAAAAAGAATAATTACCTGCACAGCATCGTCCTTAAGCAGCTGTCTAACCTCTTCCAAATCCTCCATTAGATCCTTATCATCGGGGTTGCACTTCTCTGGGTTTTTACAGATGCTCACCAGCTTTTCCTTCCATTCATGCATTTGCTTTTCAAGGGCAGACTTGGCCTCATACTCTGCGGCAAGCTTGTTGCAGGCACGTACAAAGTGATTCTTCTCTTTCTTGACGTCATTTCTAAATCTACGCAGCTCTATTACATCCTGTCTCACTTGGTTAGGGTCTCTTGGAATGGGATCATATTCATAGTAGTCAGACACCAGCTCGTCAATAATCTGATCCACGTTCTTGCGCAGATCATTTACTATGTCTGTGAATTTGATGTTCTCTTTGTACTCTTCCTCCAGTTCCTGAATCTTGAGGGCGGCGCCCTCATGGTAGTAGAGCTGTCTAATTAGCTCTTCAATGTCTAGCAACACTTTCATGTCGCGTGAATTCATTTTATCGTGCTTGCCTCTTCTCAATAGCTCCAAATCTTCTAAGTTAACACCTTTGGACTTTAGCTTTTCGCTCTGGCTCTCCTGTTGTGTAAATATCATGAGTTAATTTAATGTCAGGTATAGGTGTACGAGAAGAAATGTACGTACCATGTCTTTGATTCGCTGGATGGCAACCTTTTCAGCTTCTTTTACTGTACGCAGCTCAGCCCTCAAGTTTTCTACCTTCTCTTTAAGCTCATTGCGTACCTTCTCCGCTTCACTCTCTTTCTCAGCTGCAGAGTTATCTAGCTGTACTTCTAGCCTGATCACTTCTTTCTTTTCATGATCAAGTTCTGATTTAATCTTATCGATCTCTTTCTTCAATTTTATCTCCTTCGCCACTGTGTTGGCTTTCTCTTCATCGAGTTGAAGCTCAAGGTCATATTTAACTTCCTTCAGTTCCTCATACGTGAGAACTACCTCCTTTTTAGAGATTGGGATGGCTCCATCTTCTGGCTCGTTAGCCAGGACTTCTTCCAACTCCAGATCGAGCTCATCAATAAGAGATTCATTTTTCTCTTGCACAGTTTGTTCCATCTTGGTGATGTTTCGAACTCCAGCGTTGCCTGTTTCCAGTTGTCGCCGCAGTTCGGCTAACTCGTCCTCTGCCGCCCTAAGTTTTTCCATGGCTTCTCGGGCTTTCTCCCCGTTTTCTACCAACAACTTTTCCAAGGAGAGATAGTATAGTCAGACTGAATGAATACTTGTGGCTAAGCAACAGATGGGGGAGAGGAGAAAGAGGGTTCATACTTTGATCTGGTCCTGCATCTCATGGATCCTTTCTTTGTCCTTTTCCCTCTCCTTCTCGAGCTCTTTCCTCTTAGCTTTGTGCTTGTCTTTCTTCTTCTGAAGTTCCTTGATAAGGGCATCTTGTTCACGAACCTTGTGCTCAAGCTCCTTTATTTTGTCCTCTAAGGCTTTGATCTTATCTTCCAGCTCCTTTATTTTGTCCTCCAAGGCTTTGATCTTATCTTCCAGCTCCTTTATCTTCTCTCTGTCCTCTTCTTTGTCGTTGTTCAATTTCGCAATTATTACCATTTTGTCCTTCTTATCGTTGTCCAAGGCCTTAATTTCGTCATGCAACTTGTCAATCTTGCTTTCCAGATTCTTCACTTTCTCATCCTCTGTTCTGTCCTTCTCTAGGTCATCAATCTTTTCCTTAAGCTCTTTTAGTTCTTTATTATTCCTTTCATTTTCTTCTTGCAAGATGATCACTTGCACATCCAGTTCTTTTATCTTTTCGTGGGCATGGTCTTTATCTTTCTTCAGCTCAATCTGTAATAAATAAACGCATTCAGAAACATTATGGAGGAGGAGCAATAAGGGCAACACATACCAATTTGGCATCCTGCCTGGCTTTCTCTTGCATCATTTCCAGCAGTTTGGCTTCTTCTTCCTTCTTCTGTTCCTTCTCTTTTTCCAAATCAACAAACGCTGCTCTTAAATTATCCTTAGCATCTTCCTTCTCCTTTCTCTCTTTCTCCAGCTCTTTTTCCAACTCACTAATTCTTTCCTTGGCCTTTTCCTTTTCCTTTTCTAAATCCTTGTTGATAAGCTCATTCTCTTTCTCAAGATCTCTTATCTTTTCATCATTCTCTTGCTTTTCTTTCTTCATATCGTGCAATTCAGCTTGTTGTTTCTTGTTTTCATCCTGTAAGAATATGATCTGGACATCCAGTTCTTTGTTCTTTTCCTGCATTAAGAATATTATTTCAGATCTTTGTGTAAAGGGCACCACACATCACGCATGGATTAGGAAAGATACCTCGTCTTTATCTTTGTCCTTAAGTTTCTTCTCCAGTTCTTGTATGGTATCTTCGTTCCTCTTGTTTTCCTCTTGCAACACCTTCACCTGTACTTCAACGCCTTTGAGTTTCTCCTCTTTCTGTTCCATTTCGTTTATCTTTTCTGTTATAGAAACGCAAGTACACAAACCACATATGATTATCCAATAAAATAATATGTAGAATGATCATACTTTCGAAACACATAAAATAGTTTGACTAAGTGCAATTCTTACCTTCAAGGCCTCGTATTTTGGATTTATTCTTTTCATTCTCCTGTTGCAAGAGAATGACCTTGTCGTCCAGCTCCTTTACTCTCATCTCTTCAAGCTTTCTGCCTTCCTCTATCTCTTTGATTGTCTTGCCAAGGTCACCCTTTTCCTTCTTCAATCTTTCCTTCTCTCCTTCCAGGTTGGATATCTTGTCCATCAGGCCTTTCCTTTCGTTCTCAAGTTCTCTGTTCTTTTGCTCGAGCCTGGACTTATCCTCAGTCAAGTTCTTTATAAGGTCATCGTTCTTCTCCTTCTCTCCTGCCTGCTCTTTGAGTTTTTCTTGCAGGGTACCCTTTTCTCCTTCAAGCTTGTTAACTCTTCCCTTAATTGTTTCCTATTAAGGGAAAGAAATATAAGAATATATGAAAACAAAGAGCGTATAAAAACTGTGCGCTTACCTTCTCTGCTTCAAGCTCTTGTACTCGATCCTTCAACTCCTTGCTCTGGTTGGCGTTCTTTTTATTCTCCTCTTTTTCTGCTTCTAGCTTTTCTCTCTTCATTTTTTCTTTGGCGACCTTCTCCTTCAAAGAGTCGTTAATTTGCTTCAATTTTTCATTTTCTTTCGTGAGGCTGTACTCGCTTGCCTGAATGGATCAAGAAGAATCAGGAGGGAAACACAATTATGCCTAAAAGCACAAACACATGTGAACTACAACGTACTTGCGCCTGTTCTTTTTCCCCCTGTTCCTGTAAATATCTCTTCTTGGCTTCTGCAGTGATGCAAAACAAATCTCTTAAGTAATGGCCCATCAATGCATGTGGAAGGAGAATAGGATTAGAAATTACCTTCGAGTTGGTTTAGAAGCTGACTCTTCATGTCTGCTCCTTGGTCTATAGCATGTACCCGACGTTTGAGCTCTTTGGCCTTATCCTCCAGTTCCATCTCCAGCTCCTGAGCTCTGATTTTTAATAATAAGAATCATAAAGTATGGTAAGCAAACAGTGCCTCTTGAAGTAAATATTTTGGTAATACCTTTCTTCATTTCTTCTATTCTTTCTCATTAATTCATCTCTTTCGTCGCGCCAGTTCTGTCTCTCCCTCTCCAACTCCTTCTCAAGAGCCTCCCTGCGAGCCTTTTCTTGTTTGTACATCTTCTTCCACTTATCAGAGTCTCCTCCTACATCACAGTATCATAGAAGACAATAAGCAACAAAGGTTGAGCAGCTTTCTTCTAACGTTACGTACCAGATGATTTGAGTTTCTCTAGCTCTTGAGCCATAGCTCTCTTTTGTTCAGTGAGCTCTTCGATCTGCTCTTGCAGTTTCTTCTTCTTTTGTTTTTCCTTCTTTTGCAGCTCTATGAATTCTTCATCTGCACGGGCTTTGGCATCCCATCCAGATTTTGCCCGTTGCTCCAGCTTTCTCATGTTCTCTCCCATCTTCTCTAAGTCTCTGTCTTTATCCTGATTCAGATCATTACACATCCCAAAACATTGGTTAACACTTTTTCTTTGTCCTAAGGTCAATATGAAATTGGCAAGGTGGATAATGAATTCCGGAGTACCTGAATTTTTCGAGCAAGCTCGTCCAGGTTCTTCATCTGTCGCTCCACATCCCCCTCAGTATCACTGAGGCGGCGCTTCAGGCTTTCATTCTCCCTCTTTAGCCTGGATAACTGCTCCTCATTTGCTGTGTTGGAAGGTAAGATAGACTTGTGAGTGGTATAATCTTCACTAGCCAAGCAACGGTTTTATTACCCATTCCATTCTGCTGTGTTTGCCTATATTTATCCTCTGCATCTTTAAGCTGCCTTTGTAATTGCTATACAAGGCAGTTAATGAGAATAATTTTTTTTGATTGATTGCACCATGGCTACGGACAAAAATATATAACATAGCAAGGCAGAAAAAGTACCTGGATAGCATCTTCTTTCTTATCTTTTATAGAATCGATCTTCCTGTTGAGACTTTCTATCTCCATCTGATGAGCCCTGTCTCTGTCCTTGGATTCACAAGAAAGTTTGTGACTGTATAACATGAACAAACAAGTGGAGGAAGAGTCCTACCTTTTTCTCTTTTTTAGCGTCTGCAAAGACATCTTCTAGCTCTGTAACTCTCTTCTTTAATTTCTTCCTCAGTGTCTTATAGTCCTATGTTTATCATGGTATAAAACATCGTGCAAAAAAATAACTTGAAGAAAAGGTAACAAATTGTTTACTCACCTTGTTGGGGACTTGGCCAGCATCTGAACGCATCTTGAGGAGCTGCTCTTCGAGCTCGTGCATCTTCCTTTTGTTCTCTTCCAGCTCTGCATTGGTCTGTTGCTGTCTTATCGATATATCATCGATTTTCTTGGCAGCTTCTTGTTGTTTCTAAAAAGGAAGAGTAGATAATAGTTTCTACTTAGTTGCATTTAGAATGAATAAACCATCAACATTTTACATTACCTGAGCTGTTTCAGCAACCGTTTCTACCATTGCAGCAACTTGGGCCTGAAGGGAAAAAAAGAGGAAAGATATGAATTGCTGTTCCATATCCAAATACAAAGATGCTAATATAAAACTCTTTTCAGATCGAGTGTTGAGATCATTTAGCTATCATAATACATTAGCATAGTTTAAGAATCATCATTAAGATGAAGGGATTTGTAAGTAGGCGGGTGAGTGTAATTACAGGGTTAGCAGAAAGCTGAGAAGAACGGAAATAAGAGATGTATGTCAGCAAAGACTGTTCTTCAGGATTTGACACGATATCTTCCACGTCAATGAGCCTGTTTACATAAGGATGTGAGTCTGCTATGATGAAGAGTAGCTTAATGGGAGGTTGACTTACTGAGGTACTCCCAGTTCCCTCTCAGCCGCTTCTAGCACAAATCTTAGATTGTCCTCTGGTGCCCTCTGCAGCACCGATGATTTGTTAATGATAAATCAAGAAGTGAAGAGAGCAAGAGAGAAAATACCCTCTCGACTTGAGCTAAGTCAACGAGATGAGGCTTTCTCTTGTGCAACAAATAGTTCAGCAGACGACCATCGCGGCAACTAGAAGAGGGGTATCATTTTAGATTTGTACATGGCCAATTGAAAAGAGGTTGAAAGAGGCACTTGCCTGTTAGCAAAGTCTTTAAGGATTGATTGTGCATCTATACGCCCAGCATAAGGGGGCACTGAAAGCTCTTGAACTACCCATTCTAGAAGCACATCCCTGGCATTACGCTTTCCTCCTGATTAAATCAAAAAAAAAATGAACATATAGTGTTAATTATTTACGTATTTGATTGTTGGCCAACTCTGGCTCACCTTTGGAATCTTGCTGCTCTGAGCCCTGATTAAGCTGGAATTCATGAACCATAGTCCACATAATGCCGAGCAACATCTTGGTATTACCATCGGCGATATCTAAGGAACAACGTTTGATAATATTAAGTGTCAAGTGTTATCAAAGTTGTGAGAAAGTTGTTTCAGGAAGAAACAGACTTACCTTCTGCAGAACAAGTTATATTGGGGGAACGGCTGCGTATTGACTCGAGAGCAAGATTGATATTGTTTATTTTCTGTACCTTGAGCTTGGGTTTACTATTGTATCTGCCTACGGGCTTACCTGCGATATCAAACCAGTGGGAGGACAGTGAGAACTAAGTGTGGCTGTGTGTTAGAGAGAGAGGATGATTTTTCAACCAGTTAGGATTTCAACGAGGTTGATGAGCAAGATGCCGTCCTTGAGATCTTCATCAATATCTTTGATCTGGAGTCCCCTTTCCCTCAGATAAAAGTTCGCCCAGTTACGGAACGCCTATGCAATTAATGATAGTTATACATATCTCATATGAGATTTATCTTTGGAGTCGTCGGATTAAGGGAATGAAATGTAACAACGAAGGGGAACCTATCAAAAATAGGAAATGCATTTATACCTTCTTTTGTGTGACGATCCATGCCTGGGTCTTTGCAGTTTGTTCTGGCTGCCTCATCAAGGAGCTAACGAAAGCGTCAGACAGCGAGGCAAGAGGGAGGGGTCGTGTCCCCCAGAAATCTCTCTCTCTCTCTGCTCTCTCTCTCTCTCTCTCTCTCTCTCTCTCTGCTCTCTCTCTCTGTGTGTGTGTGTGTCAGTACCCTTTAGGATCATAGGCGGCTGTAGTTCTTCTGTTCATTTTTTCTTTCCAAGCATATAACTAGATTTGATACGATATATCCAAGAGGCGACACTATTTACAGATGGCTCCCTGTCAGGGAAAACCCTCAGACGTATGCAGTTGGTTTGCTGCCCTTCCCTCTTTTATTCTCGTGTGCCTGTTGAAGGGAAATGGAGAAGAAAATACAGTCTCAATAAAAGGGCCACAAGGCTGATATGTTTGGGGGGGGGGAGCACGTCCTTACGCGGAATTGTAGCCTTTGGGGCACTCAAGTTGCCATTGGCCACAGCAGGACACGTGTCCAAAGATATAATGATAGCAATGATGACAGTAATGATGCCACGTTAAGAGAACGAATGGAATGGTGCTGACTGCTGAGGACACCTCCTCTAAGCGATCTCTACGGGAACTCCAGAGGAAGGAAGAATGGGAGCAAAGGGTACCTTTATTCGTTTGTAAGCAAAAAAATTTCTCGCCTATGTTTCATCTACACATTGCAGCTGTGTTAGTTATCACCGCTAATACTGTTCAGCAATGTCCTTATATGGGTCTTGTGGAGGGAAAATAATGAAACGATCAAACTTCCCGTTTTCTTACATTGCAGCTTGAATGAAGCAGAAGACAGCAGCAGGCCGGAAGTCGTTGGACGGAGCTTTAAGTCTGGCTATTACATGCCTACTGGGGTTGTTCAGGAGCTGCTGCGATATTATTGTTGAGTGTAAGAGCTTCACTGACGATGGATACAGCGTCAATACTAGCCAATTGAGGGGCAGTAGCAGCTGCGGTGGAAGAGTCTGGCGCGCTGCTAGATTGTCCATTTTCTGCTTCTATCCTTCTTCTCTTGGCAACCTTCGGAAGGAATATCCAGTTCAGCAAATGATATCTCTACTATCTGCTCTTTTCAAACAGAGAACTATTAATTTCACGTACAGGATCTTCTTCCTCAATTTCAAAGTCATCTGGAGTCAAGCTAGGGCGCTCCTTCTCTCGCCCAACAAAATTGTTAACAAGTCCCTAAAGTTTAACACAGCAAAAGACATTTAGTACAGAGACTAGTTTCAAAAAGAGAGATGAATTACCTTGCGTTTCTTGTATATGGTACGTCGGTATCCTTCAACGTCATCAGCATTAAGTGTTTTCCATCGGCGCCAGCATTGGTTGTCTGTGCGAGGAGACAAGATCTGCGCGACCTGTGCCCACTTCCCCAGCCCGTGAGTTGCAATAGCCTGTCGTAGCCGCTGATCCTCCTAAATATCAAGATGGTATCAAATGGAAAAGAATCAGACTGAGGACTAACTCGAACAAGGACGTGATAAAGCTGAAGAAAAAGAAAACCTCTTCTGTCCAAGGTCCGTTGTTGAGAACAGGGTTCAATATATTGACCCATCGCTCTCTACACTGCATATCTGTTCTTCCAGGCACATGAGCTTGAATTTTTATCCACTGCTTTGCGCCATAGGCCTTTACGGCAAGAGTAAGCAGCTGTTAAGTTGTGAGCAATCATTAGAGCCTGGTGCAACGCAGGATAATAGTGGAAAAATCTCTATGGAAAAAGATAATTATGAAAAGTGATTCAAACCATGTCTTCGTTTGCTGTCCATCTCCCTCTTCGGATGTCAGGGTTGAGAGTTTTCTGCCACCTGTGAAGGCATTGCTGTCCTGTTCGCCCTTCAAGGCAATGTGCCACCTAGGAGATAAATACATCAAAACCATCTATTATTCACTGCTCGACGAAACATATTAGAGGTGCATCATACTTGCTGCCAATTCTTTTGACCATATTGCTTAACTGCTTCCATCAACATCTTGTCCTCCTCTTGACTCCATTTACTTCAAGTTTATTGAAAAATGGAGAACATATTAATAAATCTATCAATTTTGCTTTTAAGAGGGCTTACCTTTTGAGCATATTTGTGTTCAGGCTTCGCTGGTATCGCTGGAAGCATTGTGCAGCAGTTCTGTTTGTCTACACCATTTATTTACCCGGAAGTGTGTAAGAATAATGCCATAACAAGGAATGTAAGCAAGCTAAATTATTGAACGACGTACCCCTAATTCGTTTGCTATAACTTCCCAATTATGGCTCTTGTGTTTCTTCGCCAAAGCAAGCAAACGTTGATCTTCTGCCTTGGTAAATTTCTTATTTTCTATGCTTGGATGTATCACGTTTGAGTATTGAACCTTGCAGTCCAATGCTGTTCTGGTGGGCACCTGCAAGTACAGTAAACAATGAGTTGCCTTGATGACATTAAAAAATAATTAAGGAAATGAGGACATGTACATGTGTTTTTGCTAGCTGATCCCAATTAATTCCTTCAACGTTCTTCTCTAGTTCCTCAAGGGGCATGTTTGCAATTCTCTTTGACTCTTTATTAAAATCTTCCATGCGTATTTGGCCAGCTTGCGCCCTTGTTAACAAGTATGAAAGAAATGCGTTGTAAATCTACGGTTGGAGATATACAAGAATGAAGAAAGTGTACTTACTGGGCCATCAGCTTATCATACAGTATCTGTTGGTTTGCTTGTCTAACTCCCTGTTTTAGATTCTTCAGTTCTGACTTATTCCCTGCACAAAAATATTGGCGAATGCATTAGATCAATGATATGACCAAGTTTATGAGGAAAGAAGGTTGAGAATACATTGTTTAAATTTTATGACAGAAGGCATCTTTTGGAGATACTTATTCCTTCTTATTGTGTCTAAATTATCAGGGGGCGCCTAATTTGTTGGTTGATAAATGTAAGCTTTGATTCCAAGATAGTTTCATGAAACAAACACAGCACATTAAAGACATAATTGCAAATGATTGAAACAGAGTTTTAAGGTTGTGAATGTTAATGTGCCCTCTATCATCAATCCCATGACCTTACCTCGCTGCTTAGGCTTGCGAAGAATGGAGTATTGAAGGAGTGTTTGCTACTTTTTCGGGTGGCCTTCTTTGCATTCTGAGCAATAATGGTTCTTATGCGTTTCTTCAAAAACACAAGGCAAAAGAGAATGTTTTAAAGGAATTGTTAAAAAGAATATAGTTTGATGTGAAAACGTGTTGTTCTACTTCTGTTCACTTACTTGTAGGTCCTGATTCCGCGCCCTTGCTTCTTCTATGTGTTTCAATTGGTCTCTTAGTATGATCTGTATGTATAAAGATATAAATGATAAGGTCTCTGCTCAGCTTTCCTGGTATGTGAAAGGTGAGTATGCCTGGTATTGGAGGTTGAGCTCAAGGGCTGTGCGAACATCCTCTAAGTTGGAATCAGACTCTGCAAAGGCGCTGGGACCACTTGCCTCTATCTCAGCCCTGATCTCAGCATCGATCTCAACAACATCAGCAGCTTCATGCTGCCCATCTCCTTCGGCCTCTTCAGCAGCTTGATGTGCCAAACCCAAGGCCCTCACATCTACGCCACAGGCAAAGAAGAAGAAACCAGCACACATGAGTCTGTTGGCAGAAATTCCGGCCAAAATCTTCATAGCTTGGGGGGGGGGGAAAGGCATACCATATTCGTTCGTATCATCAGAGAATGCAACGGGACAGCTGAAGGAAGATATTCCTGGGATGCCACCACTCGTTGTCGCTGTGGTGGTTTCCATTTGTGGTGTAAGCGCAGCTGCTGATGCAGGCATCACCACTTCTGGGGCCACCTCGACAGTCATTTGCAGAGCCCTCTTCAAGTTCTGCAAATGTGCAGCTAGATTTTTGCTCTGTTGTTCTATTTCATCTGTTTCCATGGTCCTTGTGAGAAGAAAGAAGAGAAGGAGGAGAGTTGGAGGGGTTGGGCAAGGACCCCAAAAAAATAAGCCAACAAAAATTTGTAAAATATTTCTTACTTAATTGTCTAAATTCGTGTTAACATTGTTGCAACAATGGTTTTCCTGGAAACACTTATTCCTCTGCAGAATAACAACACTGGCTCCTTTGTAACAAACAAACAAACAATTAACTACAATCCCATAAAATCATATGCAACCGAACACTTGCTTCCACTCGGAAGTGGATACTAAAATGTCTCCACACAACAGAGTGTCCTTGCAC
>CDFI01105617.1:9791-22444 GCA_000826405.1 Acanthamoeba divionensis | reverse complement strand
CTCTCTACTTCTCTTTTGTTTGATCCTTTTGGACTCTTTGGGAGAATTCATGCATGCAAACTCACTTGATTGCATCCCATTCTTATGAACCTCATGCAACACCTGTTTTGTTTTGAGCCTTGATGATTCTACCTTGTGATGAAAGCACATGAATTCTGTCATTGATAGATTTTGTGCCTCTTTTGTGAAAACTGCAGAATCCAAGAAGAGATAGATGGTTGGTATAAAGGCACGTTGATCATCGACCACAAATGGCGAGGTGCAGACACTGACAAGAAGACCAGCGAGGCAGACAAAGAAGTCAAAGAGTACAAGGGCATCTTTCCCAAAACCTATGTCTCTCTCATGCATGTCAATGAGTGTGATCCTATTGCTAAAGAGTTGAGGGCCGTACTCAATGAGTGGACCACTCTCATGAAGCAGCACTACCTGGTACTGCGTTCTATAATCCCATTATTTCTATCTCATGTGCTTTCAAGAATTCCCCTCTCATTTCCTCCTCTGTCTCTTGTGACAGACCTGCTTATCCTGCACATTTATCTTCTCTTTCAAACCTTCATTTATCTTCCTTCATCATTTTGTTGGTGCCAGGAGAAGCGCATGAAAGAGTATGGCATCATCAAGGACCGTTTGAAGGTTCTTCTGAACTGGTACCGCATCTTTACATCTCCTCACACCCCACAGGTATTTCCTATGTGCCATGTCAAGTTTTTAGGACAGAATGCTTTTGCATCTTAATTCCATTACCACAGAAAGCTTTGGGAGAACTCAAGGCGAAAGTGATGGATAACATTGAAGAGGGTCGTAGGCAGTTGGGCCTTGATATGGTTATAAAGACATCTTCGGGTCAACCTGCTACAGAGAAAAACACTACTATTGTTACCTTATACCGCAAGGTAACTCATTCAACACTTTGTATATATTTTTTAAAAAAATGATGCATTAAGATTCTGTTTCTTGTGTAAACAAATCAGCACCAAGAATTGGCAGCCAAAGATCCAACTTTTAACAAACGCAAAGTCGAGCGGTCACTCACTAGAAATCCATCAGTTATGGCCATGACAGTTGAAAAGAAAAATGATGGGCAGCATTTGGGTACTATTAATTGAGCCTATATAGTTTAGTGTTTTGCATCTAACCTTTTTCTTTCACTTTCAAAAGGGGAGGGGAGTGGCAGCACAATATCAATTCAGTCGATGGCAGATGCGCGAGGCGCTAAAATGACTTTTCTACCACATCACTGCTTACTTTTAGATTTTAAAGTCTCTATGTGTCAGGTTGAAATTCTTACTTTGCTTCTTTCTTCACTATTTATTTCCTTCTCAACCTTAGCTGTTTGTTCTCTCATATTGTTAGGTGGGAGAACCAACAGAGCTAAATTTTGCAGTTTACAGTGCACGCAGAGGAGAAATAATAACAGAAGAGTTTAAAGTTGGTCTCACAGCAAATGGGCTACCTCCTGATATAAACGCTATTGGTACTATTAAGGCCATATTTGAGGTATCACATGACTCGTTCATTCAAAGCTCTGCAGGAATTATCTAATATATAATTATATATTTTTTTCCCTCGCTCTTACCCGCTTTGCAGATATCTGACTTACAGTCTGGAGATTTGTACCTCGTGTGCCGTATGATACGAAGGGGTCTCTTAGTTTATGATGACTCTGCGGTAGGACACACAGGCCTTACTTCTGCTGTTAAAATCTTCCGAGATAAGGTACATTGTGGTTCATACAGTTGAGGATTTTAATTTCAATGTAGTAAATTGCGATTTTTATTGATAATTCCATCACATTGGCCCTTAGGAGAAGGATGATGGTGGATACAGGAGACCATTTGCATGTGCAGTGATAGGACTCGCAGATTTGGGCCTATCGTCAGAAAAAGAATCAGAACAAACGATGAAAATGATTGCACCAAAGGAGGAAGAAAAGTTTGCCTATCTGCCTGATTGTAACATCTTATCTTTTAGTCCCACATTTGAGTTCTTAGAGTAAATGATTAACTAGCTCGGTAACAAAACAAATAGATATAATCCAAAACATGGTGTCTGCCTATCAGTCCAGCGCCAGAGGATTTCTCACGGTTGGACTTACACTTTATAATGGACAATACGAGCAGGTCTTATTCAAAACCACATTCTTCGCGTGCTCATTTAGGTTTTACGTTCATTCTTCAAGAACCCAGTATTATTATTGACCTTCTGCTCAGGTCCTTACCTCCTCGCCTGAGCTTGAACGCTATCCGGTTATGCAAAGGCTGGGTCTGCCAGAGCCACCCATCTTTGAAACTGGACTTGGCCGTCATGACTTCTATGTCTTGCTGGATAGCGCCAGCTTTTCTTCTGATGGTGAGAATGTGGAAGTAAGTGCCCGATCTTAAATCCCTTCTCTTCGTAGCTGCGATCACTCTTTACCTTGATTCTTTTTGAGGCAACAACGAGGTGCTGTGCCCGTTTGCACTCCTTTAGATTAACGTTTTCTTCTTCATATAGGTGGTAATTTCTGTGAAGGACGAACATGGCAACGTCATACCAAACGTTATATACGCCAGCTCGAGCGCTCGTCCGTGCTCCGAGTTCAAGTCAACAGTGTACTACAGAAATGATAAGCCACAATGGAAAGAGCTATTCAAACTTAACATATCACCAGAAGATATGGAAAGATCCCATCTTTACTTCTCTATTCAGGTCACTTTCACGTCGTCTCTTCTTCATCGTGTTAATGATATAGCTTCAACTTACAATTTCACTCATCCTTTATTCAACAGAACATAAGCAAAAAAGGACCTAAAGTATACAGTAATGGCTTCCTGCGGCTTACAAACAGTGATGGTACGGTGCTTGGGGATACAGTGCACGAGGTTTTAACATTCAAACCTACCCGTACTGAAGACAAAGCCTATTACCTTAAGAACACAGGCACCATCCCATCACTTTCGCTTCTCACTGTGCACTAGATGTATATACTGATAGGATCGAGAGTACTTATATTATTCAATCCAATTCAATCAGAACCTGGGGGTGTCAAGTTGTCCATGCGCAGAGGAGAAAGCATAAAAGTGAAGACACTTTTATGCTCTACCCATGTGACCCAAAACAGTGAGTCCCTCTCCCATAGCAGATTGTCCATCCTGGTGTTAACTTCAGTTCTGTCCCATTTAAGCATCAATGCTGTCTTTGCTGCGATGGCAGAAACACCAGACTGACCTTGCCAACATCCTTAATAAGTTTACTTCTATTCATCCCTTTGAGATAATGAAGGTATTTCATGCACCTGCTTGTGCTTTTTTACTACTGTATAAGATGCGACTAACCATAATTCTCATTTTTCCTGCAGCTTTTGAAGCAGACCTTTGATTCACTCTTTGCCATTTTAATCTCTCCCAACTTTCAAAATAACAAGAAGATATATCTTATGGTGTACGTTTCTCAAATGGGTTTTCACCTTCATACAGTAAGGATTTCTGATATCCGAAACCCAATGATTTTTCCACATACAGGTATGATGCTGTGGTTCATATTATTAATCTCTTAGTGGATGAAAAATATGCACAGAAGAGGTCTGCGCTGGACCAATATATAGAGCAACGCCTTCAAGTTGAAATCCCTCAGCCAACTGGGCGTATGAGTTTCGTAAAGGACGACCTTTCTGTTCTTGCCGAAGGAGGTATGTATCGAGGCCTTTAAGACACCCTCTTTGTGTGTATATCTAAATTGATACTGGTGTTTAAAACAAAGAAATATCCTACGGTCAAAGGACTCAATCTGCCTCTGGTAGTGCGAACCACCGTAAAACAAGTACTGGGCTTATCCCCTTCTTTCTAACTTCAGACACTGATTGTCTGTTTTTTTTCACAACCAATAGCCCCATCGGGTCCACAGAATGAAAAGATCTTTGCCAAAATGCATAGGAACCTCCTGACGTGCTTAACAGAACAATTCAAAGACCTTTCTGCAACTGCCTCGTCCTCTTCTTTGGGTACGTCATATTACGTTTGACAATTTGATTGTTGGGACAGTAGCAAGTAACAAGTACTCGTATTTCAGGCAGCAAATTGCTTCCTACACTGAAGAGCTTAGAGTATCTGATGAAACTGATACTTTCTTCACGAACACTCTACGATAAACTTCAACTGCAAGATGCTGAGCTCTCGTACGATAAACCCATATCTTTGTTCTCCCTGTGTGTATGTGTTGCTTATAGTTGCACTGTGGGAATATTACAGGAAAGAGGAGTTTAAGAAGGACATGATTACATTCTTCGATACCTTTAATGAGCTTATGGCTTCTCAAAAAGCGGATTTGGCCAGTGCCCAGGCACTTGCAATCAAGCACTTTTCCAAGTAACTAGCCCTCAACTTCGTTCGCATAAGGAACTCTCCATTGTAGTTGTCCCCAGTTATAATATGAATCCTGTTGTCTTTGCACAGATTCTTTGTACACATAGATGCAGTATTTGACGCCATAGAACGATGCGACATTGCCTGCAAGTTCATAGACGCAATAAAATCCGTGGATAATTCTCAAGTTAGTGTGGAAAAGCTTTTATTCATTGATTCTCTTATTTTAAGTCCTCTGTTTCACGACAATGGTAAGCATTTTTTTTCTTAACCTCGCCTTGTCTGTTGCTTTACTTGTTTTGTTTGCTTGATTATACCTGTTTGTATTATTCACCTTATGCTTATCCTTCTTTCCATTGAAGAATCTCGAAACAGGCTTTCGCCTTTCATAATGAGCAATGTGCGCCTCTTTTTAAGTTCCATACAAAAAGTAGATGAGAAGTATGAATCAATGTTTGTCTTATTCCGTATCCTCGAGCAGCTACAAACAACCCTTCATGTGCGTTTTCCTAATTTATGCAAACGTCTTATAATCTTTCATTTCGCTGCTGATCTGATGTTTAAACATAAATGTAGGGTCATACGGATGCGTGGGAGATCGGTATTGCTGGAATCGTGCCGAGCATTGTACACTGTTTAGAACAATTAAAGGCTGTGTCGGGCTCTGATCGTGATCTACTCAGAGATGTCGTAATTGGACTACTTGCAGTGCTCTACCTAATGGAGCCTCAGCATTTCCAGGCCTTATTTTCATCTTTTGCTAACGAAGAGCGCAGCAGGGTATGCTTCCATCAAATGCAACATATTTCTTGATTCTACTGCTATGGCTGCTTACCATCTCCTCCAAAAACACAGGCATTCCTGATTTCTCTGTTCCGGTGCCTTTCCTCTCTGATCTCTGATAAAGGGATTTTTCCAGAGAATTGGTTTGGGCTCCAAATGTTCCAATTCGCAACAATATCTCGAGTGATTGCAGCACTGGCAGACATACTCCCCTCTCGTTTACCATTTCTCTGTCCCAGTTATTCCTCACCCACTCTCAACGGTCGCTCACTTCCACCACCTTTGCCTCAGCCCCCTTCGACTGTTCCCTCTTCTGTAAATACAACTTTCCCTTCTGTTCTGTCCCAGCTTCGGCAACAGTCTTCATCTCCAGATCAATCAAATGCCAGCAGACCCACTGCCATCCCATCTTCAGGTATTAGGAGTCTCTGTTTGTGGTATTACTGCATAAAAATAATTATAATAATCAAGCTCATTTATTCTATCTTTAAAGCTGTTGCTGAGAGGTTTTTAGCATCAGTCTCTAATTCACGAGGTACACTTCTGTTTATTATGTATAGCTTCTATCTTGATCCTATTACTAAAATTCTCTGTTCTAAATACTAATAGGCCATTCACAGACGTCTTCCAGGCCGACTCTTCCTATCCACAGGTCAGTGGTGCAGTATCGGCTGCTCTTGGGAGCATATCATGTGATGCCTTTCTAATCTTCTTCATTGCAGGGCCTCAAGTTCTACGATTATGCAAATGTCAACCATCCAGGTAAAATGAACTTGTGGGTTCGTTTTTTCTTATTCATTGATTCATTCGATCATTCAATAATTAGAAGCGAAAGGATGAGCCCAGAGAATTTAATTTCAGAGAAAGGGCAGTATTTGAGGCCTTCTTCACCTTGACAATTGATTTTATCACTGCTGGCCCGCTCACATTGGAGAAGTTTTCTGCTCCAAAGCAAGAGCTCATTAAACAGGAGTATGTTAGCCTGTCCTTTTCGTCAATCATCCAGAAAGTTCATCCATTCATCCATTCTTTTTGGAACACAGATACGGGGATATGCGTTTGCCAGTGATGAACAAATTTACAAAGATTTGGGGAGTCCTTGGTGATTTGCAAGCTCTCTTCATCAAAGCTCTTGTTGGTATGTACTGGTACTCAAGAACGAGCTTCCTTCGTCAAAGCTCTTGTATTCATCTTAGTTTCCTGATCAGGTCCATTTTTGGAGATGGCAATGTTGGAAGAACCCCTGGTGAAAGAGGCAGGCCTCACCCTGTACTATGCAACGCTCACTCAAGAGTTTAGGTATGTTAAATCCGTTCTCTGTGTTTTAGTTCTACTCACTCAAACAATTGTTTGTAAATAACAGAGCAAGTGGGTCATTCCTTGGGGTAGAAATGCAAACAATTGATGCTCTAGACAAAGTGATTAATCAGAGGCTTAGTTCTTCTGCAACTTCTCTCAGGCAAGCCTTCCTCTTGTGTGTGGTGTGTGTTGTGTTGTGTGTTCGAATAAGACGCTAGGCTACTGTGTCTTAACCACTATTTGGTGACTTCACAGCCGCAAATGGCGCAGCACAATGGCCTTAGGCAGAGGGCACGCCCCTGTTCGTGTTATTACTTCTACGTTTGTGCAAGAGCAGGCCAACCAGGCCAGCGAGGCATTCAAGGTTGGCCATAACTTCCGTAACCTTTTATATAATTATTATATGCTTTTTCTCTGATTTTGTTGTATCAAACAATTTGTACATGTTCTTCAGAAATATTTCAGGTTAACTTTGAAGGAACGTTTTGATACAGAAGAGGAGGGCGCTCTCAAAGAAGCTGGAATAAGATTTTTAGAAGATATGCAAAAGGTTAATATCCAAGATACAATTCTTTTGTCACACCGACGTACATTATACTTACATTGAAATGGTTGCATGCAGTTGTTGGATTTATTTACACAACTACGAGTCCTTCCAAATGATTATGAAGATGACCGTACCGAAGCCACTCTCCAGCTATTGCAATATCTTGAGCAAACAGAGAGGCTTGATAAATATGTTCAATATGTTCATGGTATGTAATTATTACTTTAGTCTTTTCAGAACATCCAATTGTAGCTAATTATAACTATTGAACATTAGATCTGTCCAAGCACCATGAGGAAAGCGCACAACTGGTTGAGGCTGGCTTAACTCTTCTGCTTCATGCAGAACAGCTGGCATGGGGCCAGGAGCACGTGGCTCCCATGGGCCCATACAAGAGTGCAGAGCCTGCATGGGAAAGAAAGGTTTGAAAACAAAAAGTAACTTTATTAAAAAGTCAATTAACTTAAATGCTTTGTCTCTATGATGTCCATAGGAACGCTTGTACTTGAAGGTTATTGACTACCTTGACAAAGGAAAGATGTGGGAAAAAGCAATAGAATTGATGGAAACGCTGCGCTATCAATATGAGCACGTGTTCTTTGATTATCTTAAACTTGCCACGCTTCTGGTATGTCCCTCTTCATATGGTTATTATTCAATCCATCTTTTAGAGAGCTAAATATTCTTTCATATCTCAGACAAGTCAGGCCAAGTTTTATAAGTGTATAGTGGCAGAAGAGCGTTTCTATGCAGACTACTTCTTTGTGGGCTTTTGGGGAAAGGGCTTCCCACCCAGTTTGGCTAACCGCCAGTTCATCTACAAAGGCTTTGAGTTGGAGGTATCTCTTTGTCCATCTTAGACAAACAACATTTGGTAGTTTGTCATATTTAGTACCGCTCACGTTAATTCTTTTTTCCTTCTCTCTCTTAGCATTCTAGAGACTTCCAGGCACGTATACAGAGCCTGTGGGCGGCCGCAGAGGTGTTAAATTTTACTGAGCCTCCTGGAGAGGAAATATTCAACAGGTGCAATCAACTAATCTTTCTCTTCACGCCACAGTTCCTGTTCTGACATTCTCTTCTATCTTTTTAATGGTAAGTTGCAAGCAACACTTGCAAATCTACACAGTAAAGGGGGCAAGCCAGGAGGAAATGGAGGGCAAGGACAGCCCTATGGATGATATGGTGCCGCCATCTGTGAAAAAGTATAGGATGTACAACGACGTTCATGTCTTTGTTTATTCTAAACCCTTCCGCAAGGGGCAACAAAAGAACAAAGGAAATGAGTTTGAGGTAAGAGAAAAAATAGTTTATCCTGATGTGTGTGGGTGTGTGTGTGTGGGCTCCCAAACCGTTGGGGAACGGAATCCCTTAGCGAGGCGCCACTTGCCTAACATATCTCCCGCACAGGATCTATGGCTGAGGAATACATATTATGAAACAGTGGAGGCATTCCCCAGCATTAAGCGTAGATCAGAGATAAAGGCAACCCACGTGATTGAGATAATGCCTCTGCAGAACGCCACCAACTCAATCAATTCCAAAAATCAAGAACTCAAAGAGATAATTGCCAAGTATGTTATCCATCCAGAGTATACATACACTCCTTACAACCAACAAGATGCTAAAGAACTCTTTTTGTTCCCCTTACTAACAGGTATGCATCTGGAAAGGATCTCAACATCAATCCTTTCACTATGGTGCTCAATGGTGTCATTGATGCAGCTGTCAGTGGGGGTGTTTCGATGTACCAGAAGGCCTTCCTCACACCTGAGTTTGCCAGTGCCAACCCAGATTGTGCCGACCTGATCAACATGCTCAAGTTAGGCATTCTGTATCAGGCCCATATCCTGGAAAAAGGTTTGAACACATCCATTTGATTATAGAAAACAATCTCTGCATCCTTTCTTGAAAAACTAATTGCTTCCTCACGTGGGCCCAACAACCAAACAGGTTTGTCCATCCATGCAGGCATTTGCAGCCAAGACATGGCTGGCCTGCAGGAGCAGCTGGAGATCAAGTTTGAGCTGCTCAAGAAAGGCATAGACGAGTACAGGTCACAGCTGCCCACCGGATGGCAGGTGCCTCAGTTCAGGTTGCCCAACACGACTCCAGCCTCTGGAGGCACTCTGAGGCCAGACGCGAGAGGAGAGAGCGGAGATGTGGGCATCAACTTGGGTGCTGTTAGCATTCGAAACGCATCTGCTGCTGAGGAGCATGCTGTGGCTCAGGACAACGGCTCAGGTGAGACCATTCCCACTTGGAAGGGTTCTGGCATTGTCACTCCCAGAAAGGCCAGGCCCACCAAGTACTCCAAGAAGTCTAAAAAAGAAAAGTGAAACAAAAAGAAAAAGGCAGATGGGTTGTTCTTTTGTTTAGTCCTTAACATACAAACATTAAAATGAATTATAATAATCATCATCCCACCCACCAAAATGCCTGCCTTTCTTCATGCTCATATCAACAAACATGAACACTTTGTCAAAGACGGAATGGACAGTTTTAGAGTGGTGTCTATTTTAATGGACCACATTTTTGTCTCAGAAATGTTATTTATTTTGAAAATAGCCAACCAATGACTAAAAGGGGGTTTGATCCGGAGCAGAGACAAGGGTGTCCTGAGAATTGTGTGTGGTTGCTTCCTCTCCTTTTGTCAGAAGTTCACTTCTTCCTTGATGACAAGTCCTCGTGGATTTTTGGACAGTGGTGAACCCCACAGGACCACCACTGCCTCTCTCTTTGGTGTTCCCCTGGCGATCTGATCACTGTGGATTTCAGTGAAACCCTTTTTTGGGACATCTGAGACATGCTGCCTACCCCATCAAGCCTGGGCAGAGCACCTGGGTTGCCAAAAAAACACATAAATAAAAGGATGCTCCTGGGCAACTTACAAGAAAGCCTCTTGGCCTTGGGAATTCTCACTTGACAGCAGAGCAATAAAACAGCCCTCCTTTCTAATAACCACCAGTTCTTGCTCCATAAAGAAGGTTGGGCCTCATATATAAGCAAGCCCACACACATAGAATGAGAAATAGAGTATCAACCGCCGCCTGGTTGGGCAGGAGTATAATTCTTTATGTATTGACTCGAACTTGGCTCGTTTCAGCACAAGGTAAGAACGGCCCAGTGTTGGTGGGAGAATGTCTCTTAGTCTTGTCCAACTCCCGAGGACTCAACAGAGTCTTTGTTCTTCCCTTAAGTGGGCAAATGGACCACTTCGGCAGACGTCAATGGAGGACACATATGGCTGCGTTCGAATCTCAATGGCAAGCCAGCCTTTGACTACAGGTACCAGCCCCGTACAGCATCCCTTAAGAGTTTACTCAACTCATTGGGAGTCTAGGATTGGTACTGGAGGAGTAATCTCAGAGATGAGAGACTGTTCTAAGGGCAATAGAGCAATCCTTGCCCCAGACCCTGGTCGTCTCACAGACCGTCGGGTTCAGGTACTGCTAGCACTCACTCCCTGCTCCTCCTTTTTTTTTGCTGATGTGTGCATGACAACAAATAGGTCTCGTTTTGGGTGGACAGGATCAGAAAGAATGTGACTGGAGTCAGTGACCAGCGTTTCAACATAGACCAGGTATAATAATATAACATGTGCACTCAGGTACCAAACAAGGACTTAAAATGATATCATGGTGGGTGGCAGGCAGGCAATCTTGCCAACTTGCTCACTCCAACAATGTCTGTCTCAATGTATAACGTGAGCCAAAACGAAAGCACCGTGGAAGTCATATCTGTGCCTCAAGACCAATGGATTCCACAGCTCGCTCCCTTCATGCAGGTTCCTTTCAATATCACGTTTTGTCTTAACAATGTGCCATATTTTGTATTTAAAAATGTACTCCATGGAATAGTCGATGTCTCACACTTTGGCCTGTTGTTTTTTCTTCCTTCTTCCATGGATCTGCAGGGTAAGCTTGGAATGTACTCCAGATATCGAGTCTATGGGGAAGGACTCATGTCCATACGCAAGGTTATCTACATTACGAATGCCACATTGGATGGAAAGCCTGGCAAGTGTGCCTCTTATACTCTGTAGATCTTCTTCTTTCCATTCTAACTCCTGGAGTGTGTGTTGTGTTGTTCAGCGTTGCAGTCTCCTTACATTGAGAATTGGACTCCTGTGGCAAGACCCCTCTTTAGTGGGCTGGCGTTGTCTCTGGACAGCACAGGCACTCCCAACTGGTACTACAAGGCTGGCTTCAACATTCCCTTCTATCCATGTAAGCTTTCTTCTGTGGGAGTGGGAGTGGATTACCAATTATGTCGAAGGGCTAACTTGGAGACTCTGTTGTGTGTGGGTTTGACAAACAAGCCATCAACGTTATGAACAGTTTTGGCTACTCCGTGGCGTACTCAATGGAAGACATTCGGGGAGGCCTCGCTGTGGGGCTTGTCTTCGGCACAAGGGCCATGCAGCTCTGTGCACCATCATCCACATCCACTCCCACAACATCCTCTTCTCCTTCTCCTTCCTCATCCTCCTCGCGCTCTTGCTCGCCTTCATCCTCGCCCTCCACAGGCTCTCTTCTCTGCAATGACTGGGGCATCTTCAAGTTCAACTCCATGGACTTTGCTGAAGGCATATGCATGCTCCCGGGAGCCAGCACAGGTATACACAGAGATCTCCCTCTCTTATAGAGAGTGTGTGGAGACTAATGTGGGAGTGATGTGTGAAGGAGGGGCTGTGGTACAGGAGGGAGATGTCTTTGAGGAGCACTTGGTCATTGTACCTCGGTGGGGCCTCAGCGCAGCGGTGGGCTCCACGCTCAAAGCCATCGTCAACGACCTGCCACGCCCAACGCTCTATCGGGGCCTCACCTCCACCACCAGCAACAACATACCCCCAGACCTTGTTGCAATTGTCCAGCAGATAAAGGATAAGCTCAACTTGCCTGGCACACGAACAGACAGGCTTGGAGACCTGTTGCCACAACAGAGTCCTTCGCCTTCGCCTTCCATTGCTCCCTCTCCTGCACTGAAGCAGTCCCCCTCATAACCACCTGGCCGAGGAGTGGACTGCCTCAGCATTCCCAACCCTCCTACCTAACTTTGCCTGTAGACTAACGAACTACTCATGTTGTACAGAAGATAATGTAATGTAATGTAATGTAATAACTTAGAAAGAGGTTGCTGAAGATAATGTAATGTGTGTATAGAATTGGAATCTTACTCACTCCGGGAGTGTGTGTGCGATCTGTTAAAGCAGAGAGTATGCCCTCTTTTATTGTATTTTTTTTTGTTTCCTACTTTCATTCATTGTTCTCTTTAGCCTCTCCTCCTAAATGGGATGGATGTAATAATAATAATAATAATACTGTAATGGTACAAAACTTTGAGGCCCTTCTAATTATTTTGTTTTTAAAAAAATAAATAGTCACACCTACCTCTCTGTGTGAACTCCTCTCTCTTCAGTCCGTGTCCAGATACCTCTTGACGGTGTCGTTGAGCAGCTGGTACTTCTGCTCCACCATGTTCTGGAAGGGAATGTGCTCAGAGGAGATGAGGGACTTGTTGAGGCGGATGGTAAAGCCACACATGCGCACGAACGCCGCCATGTGATCCTTGAGCACTGCGATCTGCTGTTGGTCGTAGCGTTTGCCAGTATCCGGGTCCACTGCCTCGGGAGGCAAGAAGATCTCACATATCTTCAGAGGCCCCTCGTTCACCACTGA
>CDFI01105615.1:8785-27551 GCA_000826405.1 Acanthamoeba divionensis | reverse complement strand
GTGTGTGTGTGTGTGTGTGTGTGTGTGTGTGTGTGTGTAGTGTGTAGTGTGTAGTGTGAGAGAGAGGGTGTAGAGAGAGAGAGAGAGAGAGAGAAAGAGAGAGAGATGGTTACCAGCTGTGATACTCTTCTTCTTCTAAATCACTTGCCTTTGGGGGGGGGGATGCCAGGGCTGTGAACTACGATCCTGATTTCTTTAATGTGGTGTTCACTGCTCTGTTCACTGACTCGTGGAAGGAGGATCCCGCCAAGAGGCAGACCGTCATGCAAAAGATCACTCAAATTTGATGAAGCAAGAGAGAGCAGAGAGCAGAGCAGAGAGCAGAGAACAGAGAGAGAGCAGAGAGCAGAGAGAGAGCAGAGAGAGAGCAGAAAGAGAGAGCAGAGAGAGAGAGAGAGAGAGCAGAGAGAGAGCAGAAAGAGAGAGCAGAGAGAGAGAGAGAGAGCAGAGAGAGAGCAGAAAGAGAGAGAGAGAGAGCAGAGAGAGCAGAGAGAGCAGAGAGAGCAGAAAGAGAGAGAGAGAGCAGAGAGCAGAGAGCAGAGAGAGCAGAGAGCAGAGAGAGCAGAGAGAGCAGAGAGAGAGATAAAACTTTCAAGAAGAGGAAGAAGAGGAAGAGGATATCAGAAGCCTCTCTTATAAAAGGTGGTGTTACCCATCATGTCACATGACATGTGATGATCATCACATCATATGTAGGTGTCGCCATCATCCATAATTGTACGATCGCTGCCTGTTGTTAGGAGAACCAAATAATAATAATAATAATAATAATAAAAGGGAATTCAAGCTATTGGTAGAAAGGAAGGGATATTTATGTGTGTGTGTACTGTTTTGATTATTTTTTTTAGAATTTACAGTTATGGTTGTTGTTGTTGGTGGTGATCTGTTTCAATGTCATATTTAATCCGATATCGAGGGAATTGCGTCGGGTCCAGATAACCATCCACGTCCCTGCGTCAGACAAGCAAAATTCAATGTGTCAGCTTACGTTGAGGTCTATGTGGGTGTGTATCACTGTCATGCGGCGCATGCAGATTGGGGAGGGGAGAGGATCCTAACCTAAAGGTAATGTTAAGTCTGCCTTCACGCATGTGCTGGCGCATGTAGCCCGGCATTGTATGAGGAATTACTTTCAGTACTGAATGTACTATCATCCTGCAACAATTTGATTAATGATATAGCAAGGCAGTCAAAGACTTGGAACTTGACAGAAAAGGAGCCTGCTGTCTGTTCGGTATACAGTATACGGTTTAGACCTACCTAGACCTTCCGCCAAAAATGATTACGTCTCCAGAGTTTAGTCTCACTGATTGATGCTCATCACTTTCATAGATATCTGTGTAAGAGAGAGCAGAGATGGTTAGAGCCATATCCCATGGATCATGATAAAAGTGGGCCCTAGGCGCTTCATGAAATGTTTTCTAAGCATGCCAACAAAAAAAAAAGGATGTAAACAAGAGAAAGGGAGAATTAATTGTTCTTTCCTAGGAGCTATATACCTTTATATCCAAAATCGCAGGAGAGTCCGATAGAGAAGGAGATAATGGGTTTGCCTTTGCCAATTTTTACCAGCTGCGGATTTTCGCTGTCTCTGTGCCTGTGGTGTGAGAGCAGAGTGAATAGATTGTGAACAAGGGTTAACAAATGACAAATGGCTAAAAGCACAGGCCACCAACTGCGACCTTGCTGTATCTGAAGAATTCAAGTGGGAAATTGTACCATTTGAAGTGAGCATTGGGTTTGTAGTAATTGATCAAAAGCGTATTGGGCTTCATGTCTGGCAGTGTGGTTTCCACCTCTTGTGCGGCAGCCAGGCAGCGCAGACACAGTTCCTGTACAACCGCCAAATAAGTCCTATTCTGAATTGCCAGAAAAGCTATGAAAGCAGAATTATAACAGTGTACCTCAAATCGAGGAGGGAAAGAAGTGAGTGAATCTATCATGCGCCCTCTGGTCTTCATATTCAGTGAGAATATGCCTCCCTCCTTGACGTTGTAGAAGCCTCCATTGCCTGTGCCGCCACTTTCATCCCCCAGAGCAAAGCATTCTTTTGCAAGCCATCTCTGTGTCTCAACATCTAAAAAGCTGCGAAGTAGCACCATACCCTCCTGAAGAACAACCTTCGACTGCGATGTGTCAGTTGTCTTCTCGCTGCATACATATCTGAGCTCATTCTCGACGTTCTTCGATGGTGGTTGCGAATTCTCCTTGGTTGGTGGTTTATGCGTACTGGGTTTGTGTGTGGCCTTAAATGATGGGGCGGGGGCGGGGGTGATGCTTGCACTTGGCGCAAATCCAGAGGACGGAGGCTTCTTGGCAGGATTAGCAGAAGAACCTCCCCAACCACCTCCGCTCTGTATGCGAGAGGACAAACGAGCATTCCTTTGTCCAGGCTGCTGTCGCTGCATTGCTGTTGCTGCGTGGGTGTGATTAATTAATGGAAATAATCTGCAGGTTCTTTTTGGCGCTCCGTGAAATGGCTGCAGAAAGTTCTAGAAAATTCTAGAAATCAAGGCCAAGACCTGGAACTCACCAGTTTGTCGGTCTTCATCCATCCAGCCATCAAAAGAGACTGATCTTTCATCATTTTGCAACATTTCTTTCAACGTTGAACACCATGGCAGGAGGCAAGGTAAGTGTTTTTGTGACGCGTCTCCTTTTATTCTATTACTTTTTTGATTAGCCTTTTTTCATTGGAAATAGAAACAATCAATCCTCGACTTGGAGAAATTTTTGAACCAACAAATATGTGTGAAGTTTGCTGGTGGCAGAGAAGGTATGCCCCCCCCAAAAAAAAACAACCTATGTGGTCTCGGGAGATTTAAGACTTTTTCGTTATCTCCATTCTTCTTCTCCTTCTTCTCCCTCTCTGCCACTATGTAATTGAGCACGCAGTTATCATGCCCTCTCTCTCTCTCTCTCTCTCAACCTTATAGAGTTATGGTGGCTTACTTTTCTTACTTGTGTTGACTCTGCCAATGCCACTGTGCAGTGCAGGGCGTGCTGAAGGGCTTTGACATGTTGGTTAATCTTGTGCTTGATGATACCAAGGAATTCTTGAGAGGTACATTGCAATGGGACCTTCTTTTGAACCATGGATGTTCCTTAAAATTTTATAATAACTTAATGTTATATTCTATATATATGTTGTTGTTGTTGTTACATTATTAGATCCAGAGGACCCATACAAGCCATCTGTGAGGACACGCAACTTGGGCCTGTCAGTGTGCAAAGGCACCTCTGTGATGCTCATATACCCACTGGACGGCACACAAGAGATAGCCAACCCTTTCCTCAAGGATTCTGAGCAACCACAATAAAGTATCCTCTTTCTTTCTCTTTCTTTCTTTCTCTTTATCTTTCTCTCTTTCTCTCTTTCTCTTTCTTTCTCTTTCTTTCTCTCTCTTTCTCTCTCTTTCTCTCTCTTTCTCTCTCTTTCTCTTTCCAAAAGAAACAAAGAATTTATAAAGAAACCAATGGACTCAAAATCTGCAAGGCCTTGCTCACATCATTCTTGTACTTCTTGATGTAGTTGACATCAACTCAGAGGCCCCATCATCAAGTGAGTGAATGGGGGTTCTTCTCTCAAAAGGAGAGGATGACATTGTGATCAATGTACAAAGGCAGTCAGTCGTGTAGCATAGCATACAAAATGGTGTGTAGTGATTGATATGGCCCAGTGAGAGAGATCATCCTCCCAACTAAGCAACCAGACAAGAAGAAAGGTTCTCTCTGTGTGTATTTGGTTGGTTGGTTGGTTGGTTGTTTACAAGTACACTACTGGAACTTTATTGGTATCATCATCATCACTTTCTGTCTCTCTGTCCCAAATAAATAATAAGGAAGAGTCGGGTCGGGGGGGCACAGCAACTGAATCCAAACACACAAACCAAAAAGATGGTGATGATGATGATGATGATGTCTTTGGCTGCATGCACAAACACTTGAACATTCCTCCACTAACTAGCAATGATCATATGGTGGCGGCGGCGGCATGTGTGATTGCTTCCTTGGTTGGTTGGTTGGTTGGTTTGATCACATGATCATGTGTGTGTGACACTTGTTGTTTGCTGCTGGCTGTTGAATGTACAAACCCTTCTTCTTTGGCAGAAGGGAAACAAAAGGCCTTTCGTCTCTCTCTCTCTCTCTCTCTCTCTCTCCTCCACACACTCTGTTATTCCACACTTCACCGCGAAATCTCACTCAAACTCAAAGTCTATTTGTCTCTTCCCTTTCTGATGTCTCTTCGCACATGTGCCTCTGATCTTCTGATCAAACCGTTCTCTTCCCCTCCTCCTCCTCCTGATGTCGGCGGCTGCTTGTTGATGGGAATTTTGATTCTGACGACCGAAGGTTTGTCCTTGACTGTCAGGGCCCGCGGACGAGCCGTATTGTTGTTACTATTGTGGCTGTTGCTGCTGCTGTAGTTAGAGCTGCCTGCTGCGTTTGAACTCGGCGGACCAGATGATGAAGAATATGAAGATGATGATGATGATGATGTCTTGGGCTCTCGTTTTGGCTTGGGAAGGGGCGTTGACTGAGAAAACGAAAACGAAGAAGATGGAGAGAGTGGAGAGAGTGGAGAGGGAGAAGGAAGAGGTGAAGAAGCTGGAGTTGATCTGTTATTATTGGTGTGGCCGTGGCCGTTGTCTCGCCCTGCAGGCAGCTGTGGGCCGTGAGAGTTGATGAGGGCTTCCAAATCTGCAATCTCAGTCTCCATGAGCTTAAGGGCGTCCTCACAGATGATCAGGAGTGTTTCTGCAATCGGGGGCAAATGGGGATGTCGAGAGTCACAATATTTATGGCAGTTCTGTACCATCAGCTTCATGTCGTCCACAAACTGTTTGCTGGAAAGATACTCAAACGAATTGATCTTCCGATGTATGGTTCCAAGGTCCATGGGCTTCTTGATGACCTTATAATAGTCAGGAGCCTCTTTGACGGATACAGGGTTCAAAAAGGCATACGAAAACTCGTGGCTCTTGACCTTGAGGAGGACCTGCTCCAGGAGGGAGGCAAGCTCCACGCCAGCGCCTCTTCCGGTCTTTCTTCTTACGCGTGGTTGCTTTGGAGGTGGCTGCTGCATGTAGCCAGGCTCAGACAACTCAGAACTCTTACGCTTCTGTCCCTTCGTAGCGTTCTTTGGGAGGTCCTTTTTGCTAATCCTCAGAATGAGTTTCTTTGGCTCTTGCTCAGAAGTACGGCTTCCGTTCGTATCAGTTACTGCGGAGACCGCGTGAGCAGGAGTCGAAGGGGGCAGGGTCGGAGGAGGGGTCGGAGAGGGCAGAGTGGGAACAGCAGGAGTCGGAGAGGGCAGAGCGGGAGCGGGAGTTGGAGTTGGAGAGGGAGGTTCAACACTGAGCCTCTTCCTATGCCTCTTGTCGTCTCCGTTCGAAGGAGCAGGAGTAGGTGTGCTGGGAGCAGAAGATGCTGCTGCCGCAGCAGGATTGACCTTTGACAATACCATCTTGGAGAATCGAATCTTTGTACCTTGCACCTTGACCATCCCTGGTTGCACGGCAGGCTCTACTTCAACAGGCTTTTCTTTCTTTGGAGGCTTCACCACTTCTGGTGTCTCTTGGTAGAGAGGGCAGATTCGGTTGGTTCTCATGTGACCGGTCATTCCACATGCACCGCACACCAGCTGTGCGCTTGCCCCACCAACACTGGATCCATCTAGGTTTCCTTCTTTCATTCTCTCCTTCAGTTCTCTCTGCTTAGCTTCGTTCTTCTTCAATCTGCGCAGCTGCTCTTGAAGTCTGCGCTTCTCTTTCCTCATCCTTAGCCTCTCTGCTTCCTCCTCCGCAGTGAGTTTAGGTTTCTTAGCCCTCTTTGCGCTTTCAGCCTTATTCTTTTTCATATACTCCTCAACTTTTACAGGGTCCCTAATGATCTCCACAACCTTTGTAGAAGTGCCATCAGGATTTTTCTTCGTGACAGTGCGCTTGATGACTCGTCGAATTTGCTTTTTGGGTTTTTCTGCATCCGTCTCATCGGTATCGTCCACATCCATTTTTGATATGAGCTGTTCTCCGCATTCACTTGAATCCTGACTAGTAATAGAGATGATCTCTGCTCCATTCTTCTCTGGTTTGACGTTCAAAGGTGCAGCAGAAGCTTTGAATTGGCCAGATGCAGCTTCGATGGCCTCTTCGCGCTTCTTCTCTCTTTCTTCTTCAATAAACTTTTGCAACTCCCGTCTCTCTGCCTCCTCATCATCTTGCTGCTGCTGTCTTAAAAGGCTCTTCTTCCTATTCGCCAAGAAACGTGAAGCTGAAGACGAAGATCGGGCGATTGGACGTGAAACCTTCGGAGTGGAAACAGGTTCAGCTTTGTTGGCTTCTGCCAAAATAGAGGCTGTGGTCACACGTTCAGCCTCCTTTTTGACTTTGTGTTTCTTTGTTTCAACTTCAGGCTCTTCCTCAAACAACAGTTCCAGCTCTCTTTCCATTTCCCCAGCCAGGTCCTGCAGTTCCGCATTGTCCTGCAGCAAATCTTCGGCTTCTTCGTCATCTGATATGTCATCTGGTTCCTTCTCCGACAAAAACTTAAGCTGCTTTTCAAATATTCTGGCACACTCGTCCTTATAGGCTTGTTGTTGCACTTGGTAAGAGTGCCTGCTTCCTCTGGCAAACTTTGTCAAGATAGGATCCTCTCCAGACACAGCTGCAGCACTCGATTTGGTTCTTACCAAGTCAATCATTTCCCATCGCGAAAGCTTCGAAATCACTTCCTCGGAAACTCCAAACTTACTTAACACAATACGTGCATGTTTCAGTGACAGCTTCCTCAAATCTGCATCCGTTCCAGTTACAGAAGTCTTTGGCAAAGCAGCTTTCTGTTGGTGTTGCACTTTGGAAGGAACACGGATATAACTGAAGCCGGCACCAGTGTTTGTAGGATCTCCTAACCCCTTTAACTGCAATTGCCCTTTTCCATTCTGTACAGCCATGAAATTGGATGTTAAATTCCAAGGAGCAAGGGAAACTTCATCTTTCAAACCCTTGGCCGCTTCTTTCAAGCGTCCGCCTTGTTCAAGTTCCAATTGATTAATTGCAGCTGCGAGACCTGTGGGATTTGTGATATGCTCTATTCCAACATCCTGAAGGTGCTGATGCCCCGCAAGCATGCTTTCATACGCACATACAGTCTCAGGGGTGAGCTTGGACCTGAGGTCGTCTTCGCTGGGGAGTTCATAATTCTTTTTCACCGTCCACCAGCCACTGTCGTCTCCTCCTCGTTGAAAATCAGCGCAATCCTTGAGTCTCTTCCTTATAGAAGTCTCAGAGTGATTGGGGAACGCAGTGCAGATATCTGATATTCTGAGTCGCTGTTGGTTGGCTCGTTTTTTAAACAACCGGTATATGAAAGTTTGCAACCTTGACTTGATAAAGTTGTTGGATGCTCTAGAGTTTGGAGCAGGAACTTCAGTGCAAGGCTGAAGCTGTCCTACAGCATACGCAGCGGGGATCTCGCGAATATATGCTTTGTTGTTCTTGCCACGTATCAACAAAAAGTCTGTCATCGGCACATCGTGCTTGACCAAAGGGGCTTTGAACAAATTGTTGTCCAGCATCTGTACAGTGTCTCCAGTTGGAACCTCTCCCAGAAATGGGCAGTCATCACTTTGCTCCAGCACAAATGTCTCTCCATCTTCTCTCAAATTTTCTGGTGGTATATCGCTTGTGTCTTTTTTCCTGTAATAGTTCAGAACCTTGGTTCCCATGCCAACATTCATAATTAAAGGTGGTGTTTGTTCCAAATATTCTGTGACTATAAGTCTGCCATCTTTTCCGCTCAACTCTCTCTTCCTTCTTGGCGCTCCTGTCTGCTTTCGTGATCCACGAGGACGATCTCGAGAGGAGCCCTGCTCAGGAATAGGTACAATCTTGATCTTCTTATTAGCAGGAAACTTTGTTCTTGGGCGGTGGAAATTTCTCAATTCGTCTGCTGTGAAGTGTGTCTTAAACGTAGATAATTTGAGTCCAGGTATAGAATGTTGCACCACAGGTTTGCCCATGCTCTTTGGACGAGCACGAGTGTTGTTAACGCGGTTCGAATTCAAATACAGTCGATCCAAAGAATAGTTAAAGGGGTCCAATTCCTCTCCCATTTCCTCCTCAATGATGCTCTCTATTTCGCTTATATTGCGCTTGGGTCGTCTGCCTTTTCTGACCTTCTCCACTACTGTAACAGGCTCTGGGGCTGGCTTTTCCTCAACTTTTGGTACATTTTCCTCCAAAAGCATTTCCTTATCGTTAAGATCTAGAATGAGAGGATTATCCAGTGCCGCCGAAGGGATGTTTTGATCGTCCCAGACCACAGCGTCTAGCCAGTCACCTGTTGTTTCAAGCATATGTCATGTTCATGCTTTGATGTGCCCAGTGTCTCGAAGCTCTCTCTCTTCTCTCTGATTATAACTTACCACTATAAAGATCTTGATTAATCACAGGGAACAACGACCACTCTCTTGTTTGAGCTATATCCATTTGTGCAGTTTGGTCACTTGGCTCTAGAGGGGGACTCTCTGTAGATCCTTCTGTGTCAAGATGACCATTGACTGTATGAGCCGTTGCGTTGCCGTACTCAGGTTTACTCTCGGAACTAGTGGCATTTGTTGCGGTTGGAACACAGCCCCACCTACAAAGACACAACCAGCACTATTAGACATTCTGATGGTGGCAGAATGAAGGAAGGCGCAGTAGCCTTGAAATGAGACACACAAACACGAGAGGGGAACAGCCATCAGAGAAACTTTGGGCCACAAAATACCTTGTTTGGTCAGTGTCCAAGCAATAGAAGCCATTCATTTGATATATAGACGATTTTCCTTCTTCTACTGAGGACACGAGAGCGCCTTTACTTGAGACCTCTACATTGTCAGACTCTATCTGCATGGAACTGTTCGATATGGCCATCTTCTCATGTTCATCGGCATCGTCCCAAATGATGTCTTTCTCCCAAGGGCTCTGATACACAAGATCAAAAGCAGGCAAGGGCAAGTTGGCTCGCAGGCCATACCCAGCGTCCAACTCGTCTTCACTCTTCAGTGGTTGAGCTGCGGTGACATCTACTCCAAATGCATCATCCCTCTTGGCACTGAGACTGGTCTCCCCGGTGGCTTCGGTGGTCTCTTCAGCGACTTCTGCTCTTGACAGGAAAAAGGTGTGCTTCAAGGTGGTGAAAACGTCTTCTTCATCTTCACAAAAAATCTCGTCATCTTCCTTTTCTTCTTTCAATCTTTCTCTATGTCTTGCAGAATGCTTGGCCCTGCGCGGCCTTGCAGCTCGTATTCGCGCAGGGGGGGCAAAGATCTCTGAAAATTTGAGGATGGGGCCGTTGGCTGCTGTCAAAGAAGAACAAACCTGCTTGATTGATGGTGTGGACTCTGTGACACTGCCCGAGAACACAGCCTTAAGCTTTAAGGGGATCTGAACTCGGTTCTTTTGCTGCTCTTTCACATCTGTGCTCTCCGATTTGATCTTCTCTCTTTCAATTCCCTTTCCTTCATCTATATCTTTATGCTGGTCAGCTTTTCCTTTTCCTTTGATGTCTGCATTATCCTCGATTGGCTCTTCTTTGATGCTTGCAATAAGAAGAGGGGGCAGCTGAGTTTTTATGGGTTCTGAAGGGGGAGGCACGAATGCAGAAGTCTTGGAACTTAAGGGCACTGAACCCAGCCCAATATCTTCATTGTTTTCAGTATCCATATTCATATCTGAACTATCGTTTGTTTCATCCTGAAAATTTTCCACCTCATCATCGCTCAGCTCGGCGAAGTCTTCGGCATCTGAGGCCTTTTCGTCGTCTGATGATAAATTATCGACTATTGAAATATGTTGGCGTCAACAACCAATGTTCGTCATTCGAGGAACAAGAGGGCGAAGTGGTACCTGCATCCTTACGTTGGCGAGGTGTTGGCTTCAATAGGTCGCTGGTCATAAACAATTCACCAGCAACCATCTGGAGTCCATCTAGGTCATCGCCCAGCTCCCTGCCCAGCTCTGCCCCGAACGTTAGAGCCAAACTGCTCAGATCATCATCCTTCTCCATTTCTTGTTCGCAGTCGCTCGGGGGGCGACGGCACTGATCGTCCAAATCGTAGAATTCTTTTTCTCAATTTTATTTCTTTAAAAAAAAAACGTTTGAATTAATTATTAATGCCCCAGGGAAGCAGCGACGCCCTCCTTCACCGTCCTGCTATTGCTGCCCCAAAGAAAACTTCGCCTCACATTTATATATAAACCTCTCAAAACTATTATGGGATTTCAGAACTTTACCAGGAAAAATCCCACCTGGTTCGGACAAAACAGGAAATTCATGAAAAATCCGGAAAAGTATAGATGTCATTAGAATCATCTGGAGGATTTTTTGTGGTATGATCGAGAGACAACAGAATGGACAACCCTAAACCGGAAGGGGGTGGTTCAGAGATTAAACGAGATCGGCTTTGTGATGTCCCACGCTGCCTCTGGCTTGCCTGTGTTCTCTTTCACTCTGCCAGTGGTCAAGCCTGTGAGGTCCCTTGTTGCACCACATAGCTCTTTCCAAAAGCAATCTTTCCTGGCAACCGTATGCACGGATGGCAATGGCGAAATTCACGCACTAAAGGTTTTTATCTTAATTCTGGCGTTAAAGCCATTTCGAGCAAAGAGATCCACATGTTTAATCTTTAACCATTTAAAGGATGATGTGCCGCGTCTCTTTATTGACAGCGCAGCGATAGTCGATTTTGTTGAGATTGCACAGCCAAATGGTGAAGTGCACACTATTGTAATCTCTGCACGAGAGAAGGGGAATGGAATCGTGGAGTTCAGAGCGTGGGAGCTGGAGTTTACTGTACATACACAAGAAGCAGAAGAACGAAAGAAAGGAAAATGGAGGTACAACGCTCTATGACTCATACCTTTCCTTTTCCTGCCCTAAATCTCTTTCCTGCCAGATCTATAGATATTGAGTTAGAGCTTCCAGAGGAGTTCGAGTCCCAAGTTGAGGCCTGGAAGACCTCTGCAGCAGCAACGCCCACCACAGCGGGTAGTGGGCCCTCTTATCTTCTTGCAGTTATGGGCATTAAGGAACCTGAACTCGACAAACCCTCTGCACCACAAACGAACAGGTCATTTGCCCACAGCACTGCCAAAATGTGGTGTGAATGTATGTGGAGAGAGAGATAGGAGTGCACGTTTAGTTTGCTAAGATTTGATCTGAATAACATTGCAGATGGAGCCACAAAGGCTGTTTCCCCTTAATCAACTTGGTATCAGCTCACTTACACGTGCAAGCCGATAATATACTCTTTACAGCAACTGGCCTTCAGTCGATTTTGGTGTGGAAGGCTGTTCTTCACACGAGCGCTTCATCGGTGCGGTCTCTCACTTCTTCACATCCGTGTACAAGCTTGTGACTCACTTTCTTTTGCTTTTTTCTTGCAGAGGAAGAAGATCCCAAGAAAGAGTCTCAGACTGAACCTAGAGAGAAACGTTCCTTGGAACAAAGAAATTTTTTCTCTCTGCCTGCTGCCTGATATGCTGTTAATAGGTGAAAGTGGAGGTGTCAGTGTTTGCTCTCGATCTGGTAAGTCATTCATTTATTTTCACAAAGGCTATTTCGTTCGATTGACCCTTTTTCAATATGCTTTCAAAATATCAGGTGCAGAATCTCAGTTTGTTGCTTTTGATTGCCCCTCTGTTCTCTCTTCCGAGCAACGATGCACTGTAAATAGTAATTAAACTCTCATCTTCCTTTTGACATACATCTCGCGAGTCTGTTACCTCTCTTGGATGCTGTCTCACCTTGAAGGTCTGTCTTAAGACGGCCAGCTAACCTGCTCTCTGCTCTCTGCTCCTTGCTCTCTCATATATCACAGAATTGTATATTCTGCAGAAGACTGAAGGGACCAAAATTGTGGCGTGTCTAGATGAAAGGGGATACTTTTTCATTATATCCATTTCAGACACCCATATACACACATCACACATAACCACGCCATTTAAAATAGATTGTCGTGCCCACTCAATTGTGCCTTCGCCTGTGGGTCTGTTGGCCCTTGCTTCTGATCGTTTGCTTGCTTGCTTTCTTGTTTGATGTTGTACTAAATGAGCTTTCTTTCGACAACAGAAACTGCAATATTGATATTTGTTGCAGAAGACTATAGCATCTACATATCCTCTCTAAAGAACACAGTCCAAAAGGTCAATATTCAATGCGAGACAAAGTTTGCCGAGGAATCAGAAGCTCAGAAAGAGCTTGAAACAACTCTTGGAAAACGTATGTTCTCCCGTTTTCATCAGTCAGACTCTTGCATTATTACACCAGAACTTAAAGCTTTGTTACATAGGTTTACTGTGCAGGGATCCACCTGTGTCCCTAGAGCTCGGGAGGGCTATCCTTAGTGATGTGCCCATCACAGCGCTTGCATCGACGGCGCTGTCTGCTACCTCTGCGCAGATAGACCTTCTCGACGACCCATTGTGCGTCGTGGCAGCAAGCCAGCCCAGCCTCAAGCTTCATCTCCACTTGCTGTGATGTTAGTAGTGATGTATGGTTTGAAAATTGATTGGTGGTCTGATTTTTTTCTTTGAAATTTGATTCGCGCTCGAACTTTGGACGCCTTCTTAACATTAAACAAAATTTCAGGCCATTTCCGGTTTTATTTCCCTTTTCGAAAATACAAGTTCCCGGAAATAACTTGGATAAAGAACCTGCGCTTGGTTGTGTGGTGGCAGGACGATTAATTAGGGATCTGATTCATCACAACGCACTCTCCGAAAAATGTTGAACGTAGGTGGTCTTTCCGCGCTTCTTAAAGAAGGAACTAAGCACCTCTCTGGCGTTGAAGAGGCATGCCTCAGAAATATAGAGGCCTCGAAGCAGCTCTATCACATTGTGCGCACCTCCATGGGGCCAAATGGTAAGATATTTCTACAATGGATCACTGCCTTTCAAATTGAGCGACTGCCCCGCCCCATACACTTGCCCAAGTTGATTAATTTAAGGAACTCAGGCTGCGCAATCACCATTTAATTAAAGCAATCATGTCAACAAATAGGAATGAACAAAATGGTGATTAACCAGCACGACAAGCTACTTGTCACAAATGATGCTGCTACAATCATCCGTGAGCTTGATGTGGTGCACCCAGCCGCCAAAATGCTGGTGATGGCTGCTGAAATGCAAGAACAAGAGGTACCGATAATTAACTTTGCTGCCCGCCTCAACCCCCAGTGAACCGTTATTCCTTTCTTTTTCTCTGTGATGACTGATGCGCTAATGGCTTAGTGCGGGGATAATACCAATCTGGTGGTCTCTCTGGCGGGCGAATTGTTGGTGCAAGCTGAATCTCTTATCAGAATGGGCCTTCACCCTAGTGAAATCATCTCAGGGTACACCAAAGCTGGCCAAAAAGCACAAGAGTACATTGAAGGTATTCCTCTCTGCATGCAACGTAAGCCATGGAAGAGTAACACTGGATTGTCACTTATCACTCCAACTTTGGGATCACAGATATCGTATGCCACAAAATCGAAGATGTTCGTAATGAGAATCAGGTGGCCTATTGTCTCCGAAGTGCAATTGCCTCCAAGCAGTTTGGATTTGAGGATTTGCTTTCCAACATTATTGCAAAGGCCTGCGTTACGGTTCTACCCAAGAATCCCCACAAATTTAACGTAGATAACGTCAGGGTAGTGAAGATTTTGGGAGGAGGTGTGTGGGACACAAGTGTCCTCAGAGGTTTTGTGGTCGCTCGCGATGCTGCAGGTACGGTTCTCATACTCATCTTCAAAAGCCACTCGAGTGAGTGAGTGAAACAAATGTTGTAAACATTTAACCAATTAATCGATTGTAATTAACTCATTGTTACAGGAAACATTAAGCATGTGACCAGCGCAAAGATTGCCGTGTTTGCAACTGGAATCGATTTTGCTAAGACAGAGACAAAGGCCAATGTTATTCTTAACAGCGCCAAAGATCTTCTGGAATTTTCCAAGGGAGAGGAAGACCAGATGCACACTGTGCGTGCCCCCCCCCCATTTCATTTCTTCTGAAACAGTGGCTGTGGTGTTGTGCTCTTTTTTAACCTTTATWTTTTTTTTCATGCCATATATAGGTCGTTAAAGAAATTAGTGAGAGTGGTTGCAAGGTGATTGTATCTGGTGGTAATATTGGGGAACTTGCTATGCATTACATCGAACAATACGGAATGATGGTCGTCAAACTGGAATCCAAATTCCAGATCAGACGTCTCTGCAAAGCGACGGGAGCTACACCCTTGGTCAGACTGGTGAGTACCTAGACCACTATTATTACAATAGACTACAGTTTATTATGTAATGTTTTTCAAGTTGCATGCGTCAAAGATACTAAATCTTTCTATCACGTTGGCGTTGTGTGTATGTGTGATATGCTCCTAGGGCGCTCCCACTCCGGAAGAGCTCGGCTATTGCGATGTGGTGACGGTCGAGGAAATCGGAAGCACCAAGGTGTGCATTTTCAGACAAGAGGAGTCTGAGGAGTCCGGCATTTCTACCATTGTAGTGCGCGGATCCACAAACAACATCCTCGATGACGTTGAGCGGGCCATTGGTTTGTCCACATCCCTTCTCATACCTTTAATTGGCCTTAACATGTTCGAAAAATAGAAACATTTAACTTTTTTTCCCTCTCCATTCGATCAGATGACGGTGTTAACGTGTTTAAGGGTCTTTGCCGCGATAACCGTTTCATCCCTGGAGCCGGTGCCTCTGAGATTGAGCTCGCTAAGCGCCTTCAGGCGTTTGGAGAATCGGCTCCTGGCCTCGACCAGTATTCGATCAAAAAGTATGCTGAGAGTCTCGAAGTCGTGCCCAGAACGCTCTCCGAGAATGCCGGTCACACGGCCACTCAGGTTGTGTCCAGCCTCTACGCCGCGCACGCCGCCGGAAAGGTCAACGAAGGACTTGACGTTGAGGTAAGACCACACACACGCTCCAATGTCCTCATTAATTTTTTATTTCAATCTCTAATAACGATCATTCCTTAAAACATGTAACATGTAACATGTAATAATCTTAACATGTGTGTATACGCACAGACTGGTTCTACGCTAAACGCTAAGGAGGCAGGCATCATTGATCTCATGACGGCAAAGGCCTTGGCCATCAAGCTGGCCACAGATGCCGCTGTAACCATCCTCCGTGTTGACCAGGTGAGCTTACTATGCCGTGGACCTCTTAGACCCCCCCCCCTATTTTTTTGAGCTTTGCTGCGTGCGGTGTTAACCCCCCTCCCCTATTTGTTTTTTTTTCTTCGAACAGATCATTATGGCCCGTCCAGCTGGAGGACCAAAGCCACCCAGCATGGGAGCCAGAGACACTGATTAGGCCCATTTTTTCAAACAACTCTTCTAGGAATGTGTGAAATATGAATCAAAAATATGTGACCATTTCGCCGCGTTCTCTTGGGGAGAGAGCCCAAATAAATACACTAAACTTTGAGAAAAAACGAACTTAACATTTTACAAATGGTTTATGAACATAATTAACAATTAAGGCCACTATATTTATATCAATGTACATACAGAAGTAGGAAAAAAATATTTGTTTCGTGTGTGTGATGTTATGGAAACACTTCATGTGAATGTCCACACTTTGATTGTTTCGTCTATGGAGCCGCTGACCGCAATGCCCTCGTGGACGTCCATGTTGATGATGTCCCTGCAGTGTGCGTTGATCGAATACAAGAGAGGGCCACTGCTGGCACCTCTGCTGTCCCATACCTTGACTGTTCCGTCCGCAGAGGCAGACACGATCTTGTAGTCATCAGAGAATACATATTTGACATAGCCAAAGTGGCCTGGTAGTGTGGTCTTGAGCAAGCCTGTCGCTTTGTCCCACACTTTGACCTTGTTATCTCCTCCCCCAGACACTATCTCGTTCTCACTGATGGGAAACGAAGTGAGTCCTCACATCTTTATATAAACTATACTTTAAAGTAGAATGTAGGTAGTGTTAACAATAACAATACCTGAATGCCACACAGCGCACTTCTGTTCTCCTTTCCATCTCATGTGTTATTACATTCAGACACGCACCCTATAGGTTTGGTTAGCAAAACAGAGCAATCACTCTGCTCTCTAGCTAAGAACGTACAGTGGGCATATCCCATATTTGAATGGTGCCGTCAAGAGAGCCTGACACAATTGTGTGTGCGTCAAACTGAAGACCCATGACGCCATCTGTGTGTCCAGATAGTGTGGCAACAGGCTGGGACGTATCCGACCATCGCCAAATTTTGATCTGGTTAATCAAACAAAAACTATATTAAACATCAGCGCATAATGGCCACGCTCTCCTTACATTCTATGTTGTTCCAAAAATTGTACATACCGTCTTATCACCTGACCCAGTCACCAGCTTCTCGTCATCATACTACAGAGATAGCAAACAAAGCAAATGAAATGAAATGAAGCAAACAAACAGAATGGTAAAGGAAATTAAGGTGTTCTGATTACCTGTAGCCTTTTCACCCATCCTGTGTGGCCTTTTATTTTGTCAGTGCATTCTCCATCCCACGTCCACACTCGTATTGTTGTATCACCAGAGCAGGTAACCAACTAACAAAGACATCTTGGGTTAATCATTCTTTCACTGGGATTCTTCCACGTAATTATTTGTTTCTCACCCCTTTCTCTCTGCTCTCTCCTGCCACTAGAGATGTAATACTAATTTACCTTTGTATCGTCGTATTGTATAGCACCAATCCAATCGCAATGCCCAGAGAATACGTTGATCCTCTCCATTGTTTTGCGAGAGAATATGTGTATGTGGGAGTCTATAGAACAACGAAGCGTTGGGCCAGCCCATTAAGTAATCAAGCCATTCAAAGTATAATAAACCAAAACAATGCTCTAATGTTTCATCCAATACAACACTCTCTGTTCTCTTCGATTCCATCCTTTCTTCCTCACTCTGCATACACACAACCACACTAAAATGATACCTTGAGAGCCGCAGACGACTTTCTCTTCATCGAACCGTACAGCATAGACGGCGCTGCCAACTCGGAAAGTGGATGTGTGCTGGTAGCCACCTCCAAGCCACTTCTGCTTGACCTTGCACCCGTGCATATAGATCCCACGCCAATCTACTCTACTGCAGCCACCTGTGAGATTTGAGGGGAGGAGAGTAAACTGAACATGAGCTTCGACTCATTTTGTTGATATTGTGTGGAGGGGGGGCTACCTCCATAGCACTCATTCGGCTTGGCACTGAAGTCTTTGAGCAGATTTTGCTCACTCCTCTTCCTGGCAACACTTCTTAAAGCCCTTCTGTGCATCTTTGTTTTGAGATACAGCGAACGCCAAAGGCTTGAATCCAAGGCAAGCTTGGCCCACTGTCTATCCACCAGTGCCACCGCACAGAGATCTGTGTGGTTCAGATATGACAATATGTGCAGGGCGAGCTCATGTGGCATAGAGTTAAGGGGGCAGATAAACAACAACTCATCCATATGGGAAATCTGTGGTTAGCAGACACACACCAGACTTGTGCTGCGTGTCCCCAAAAGGAGAGAATTGTGTGTGTGTTGTGTAGCCTCAAAGGGACACACGCACAGTGTGTCTCGATGCCAAATGGCCAAACAACAAAAATCAAAATTTCCCGTTTTCAACCAATTAACGATTCCTATTGTGTAACGGACCAATGGAAATCAAAGAAATGGTACCCACCATTGCCTTCCCTTCAGCAGGTTCTTCTGTTGAAGCATCACCATCACCATCACCACCATTATCACAGCCAGATCATCACAACTCAATGGTCACTACTTTTCTTCTTACAAAAAAAAACATCTTTTTTTATTGTAATTGTTTAGCCCCTTGCTTTTATGTTTAACCTTTTAGCTAACATGTTCACTAAAGAGTGCTTTGGTGGAACCAAAGGTTCAAAATAGTTACAAATTTAACAAATAGTAGAACAATATTTTGTTACACTGAAGATTTTTTTTTAAAAAAAAAGAGAGAAAAAGTTACCTCTCTTAACTCTTGGAAAGATGCTTAAATTTCCTACACACTACAATGAGGCCATGTTATGTTTTAAATTTCTGTAATGATTTGTTGTTGTAAGAGAGTATGTCAGGCCAAGTGGTGGATGGCCATGCTACACAAACAAAGAGAAGGCTACAACTTGTGTGATATTCAACTCTTCTTCCCAGCCTTGGAATGAAGACACTGTTTGTGTGAAGAGGGAAAAAAAGAGTAACTGGAAATTTTGAATTTGGGAGATAGATCAAGATGCACCGCTCAAACAGAGCAGCTGAATTGTTAAACAACTAAGCTAGGTCAAGAGTGCTAACCCCCCGTGGGACTGATAAAGAACTTTGAAGAATAATTATATTAAATGTGGGCAGCAAACCCAATAGGGAGAGGGAAGAGGGAAAAATTGATGACGAATTCGACTGAGGGTAGTAACGTCCGTTCATAGCAGTTACCTTCTTTCTAATATTCGGGATAGGTGTAGCTGGGGCCAACGATTGGTGCATAGAAGAACTCCCCTCTTCCTAAGAAATTACCAGCAAGGAGGGCGAAACCGATGGGCAAGCTAGCTCTGGCACCCTGGCCGATTTCGCCCATTGTCAGCTCTCCTTTAATTGTGCGTCTCCACAGCTGCTTGGCCTCAGCTGAGAAAATGTAAATGGAGGTGGGAAAGAGCGTGAGTGACATCGCCGAACGTTCGTTTACATATAAAATGAGAGAGAGGAGTGGATAATTCTCCAAAGAAGCTCCGATTTCTTC